>JAGDQP010064069.1:0-11627 GCA_022664845.1 Lepisma saccharinum
TCCAACGATTTGCGGTCGAATGTGCCAGTGAAGCAGATTGATTCAGGACGAGTTCAACGATACCTCCGTCACGATTGAATATATATATAGATAACTTTGGTATCCTTTCAAACAACAAAGAATAGAAAGGACATTTTATGTAGGATAGGTACATTCACTTTACATGTTTCTCGCTGTAAATTTCATATTTCATCCATCTCCAAGTATGTTCGGTTGTCTGTGTTCAGATGAATAATGTCACCATCAGGGTCTAGAGAATACTCCTGTTCCTCGACAGTTCCACGACATTGTCCACAACACCCAATACATGCTCGTCTGCACCCACATGCTCGTCTGTACGCATCTAGTCTTACAAGTGATCAATTGGAGAATATGATTTGGAGCTGGAGACTTGTTTGTTTTAATGTGAAGCCGAATATCTGCATCAACCTTCCAACTGCAGTTTTCGGCTGGCAAGCAACATCCATATGATGCTTGAACTTGGTGATACACAAGTAAATTATGCTGATATTCAGCTTCAGATGTAAGTAGATGTGTGTCTAACTGCATTCCAGTATGTATTGGGGCACGAGCAACTGCTTTTGCAAAAGCATGGTAGCGATATTCATTCAGGGATGTAACATTGCGTGATGGCCCGTAAAGAGCTAGCAGAAACTGTTTTCCTGCTTTTGAAATACTGTCATGTGAAACTCCGTGGTCGTTGAATATGGATACCACTGTCTGCAAGTCCGTACTCTTGAGATAGCATATTATAGGGCCTTTACTTACTCTGTCGAAACAAGGCAGATGTAGTGTCGCAACCTTTAACAGCGTGTAAGAAAAGCCGTGACTGCTTCATCACAACTGAGATGGTATTTGACCTCCACCTACTTTTATGAAGAGGGTGTTTTTGGATGGATGTATGGGCAAATGCAACAAGGAGAAAAAGATGATCCGCATCTTCACCCACAACACACACATTGTCCATACCACGTGACGTTAACTCCACAGCAGTACCGACAATGAAGGTGTCTGCATCACCATCTGCCTGTCTCGTTGCACCGGCATCTGCGTGTTTCTGAAGCAACTGTGCTATTAATCGTGCTTTATTGTGAGCGTTGATGGGGAACTTCTCTTGGTGTTCTGATATAATCATGTCCCGCTCGAATATTATGTCTGCACACGAACCTAGCCTTGATCGACCCAAATGTTCAGTTAATTTTGTGTGTGGAGTGTTGACATAACCATCATTGACAACATTAGCATTACTGCTGTAGCTGGTGAATACATAAGATAGATAAAGCTGGTATAAGTCGTCCATTGAGGCCACACTACTACTGCATCAATGACAAAGTGAGTTGCTGTCATTCCTCTGTTACTGGTAGATTCTGCTTTGAATATACTATATAGCTGTGATTTATTTCCTTTCCGCATGGATATATTGTCAAACATTGACAAAGGGTAAGGGGATAATTCATACCACAGGCATTCAGTAAGCTGTTAAATTGTTGACAACTGTTCACTGGCATAATTTCATCTGATATTCTCATGCTTGCTGTTGCAGTTGGTTGTGGAATCACTTTGTCCTTTCTCTTCATCTTTACATAACCGAAACTAACAACTGCCACTCTCTGTACCAATACTCTTCCAACATCATCAGCACAGTCACAATTAGTCACCTTTCCACCAGTCAGTTCTGATGCAATGGACGTAAGTTCTGGCTGAACGGAAAATAGTGGGTGCAGTCTAAACCAATCTACAAACTTCTCCATATGAGTGTCATCTCGACATCATCGAGGTTCTCGTAACTCGGTATGTTGCTCACTGGTCAGGAAGTATCGTCTAGAGAAGTTTTCTATGCACTCACTCACAGTGTTCACAGCGGGTATTGAAAGTATCCACGGTGACAGGACACACTATCAGTGAGTCCTCTACGTGTTAACCCTCCCTCGCTTTTCATAGGTCTTATTAATGTCTGCTCGACTTTCAGATCACACACACCGGACCAAAATTTATTTGTACGTCTGATTTTGAAATATAAATTATTGGTAAACTACTGAAATTCCTGTGGCGTAATCTTTTCCTGGAAAGTAGCCATCTACTGTAAGTAAACATGGCTGGATTTTCCATAAGCAAGATGTAAAGCTTTGTGGAAATAAGGGATCATTTCAGCAATACATTCCAGATGTAGTGTCCAGTCTCCTTGTCATTCAGCTCGAATTAACTGACGAAGAATACTGACTTGGTTGAGGTACTGTCTCCTCGAAAGGGTAGGTCTTGCAGAAACTTTTCCATATCTGATTTTATGTTCTGGATTACTGTGTTTTCTTCATCATCCTCCAATAAATGATGTGAATTATATAAGCTCTGTGATGAGTTTACGTATCGTTTCGGAGAGATCATCATTTTGAGATTTGACACTTCATCCAGAAATGACCACTGCTAATGCAGGATGTGTAAGAAGATGTGCTCGAACTGCTTTAGCATATACGTGTCCCCTCATCATGTGCTTTATTGTATTTGTTGCGATAGACAGTTTTACACAGGTCAATTAACTCAATGTTGTCCATTATATATCCGATGGCTCCCATATATGACATCAACAGATGAAAACTTAGAATCACGTTTGACAGTTTGTCACTTCAGAGAGATGTTTAGGAAAGACCGGAGCGCATGACCGTCTATTGGGGGAAGGGATGTTTAGGAAAGACAGGAGCACAGGACCGTTTGAGGTGGTCCTGGGGATATTATTATACCATTATTATATTTATTTCTTTAATCATTATATTATTGACTGGGAATATTATGAGTTTGCCTCATAATCATTTACTATGGTAGGTTGATGAAGTGCTATTGGCGCCGAAACACTTGGGGTTGGTTATGAAGACGAATGCTGGTTATCTTCTGTCTAGGGGTTGCTCTAGACTGATGTAGACAGTATGGACCCTGTTAGTACTGTGAAATTACTGTGCTAAATGTGATGGGGCAACATATGGCTGGATGATTGGAGTGTGTAAGTAGGTGATAAGGTCATAGTCTGGGTAGTTTTGGGGTATGGTGCATCAGTATAGCGAGAAGAGTATTGCAAGTGGTGAGGGAGTGCTGATTTTGCTTGGGTTTTGAATGGTTGTGGTGTGTATAGTTTCGAATAGTAGCGGATGTTCAGTGCCAATGCGTTGTTGTAGATACTTGAGGCGTAAGGTGTCAAGATGGTAAAGAATGTGTGAAAACTGTGTGCGCTCATAGAGTTCGTTGGTAGGGTTGGGTAATTTAATGCGAAAAGCTATCCGGAGGGCATGGTGTTCAAGGATTTTAAGTTTCTGGAAGTAGAATAGGGTAGCTGCTGTTCAGGCCGTGAAACCGTATGTGAGGATGGGACGTATAAGAAAGATTTGTACGTATGGACAAGGTCTGGTATAGTCCTGTTTAGCAATTAAAATATCTGAAAATAAAACTTCAAGAAGTGTTGGACCTTTCTATTTAAAAATAATTGTATAATTATGAGAAACAAATGTAAATAAGCAATAAATACTTCCTAAATAAAAATAATCTAGAGACATTCCTAGGCTACAATGCTAACCACGAGTATACTCGGGATTTAAATTTTTGAAAAAAAAAACATAAAACCTCGAGAATACTCGGGCACCTCTTCAATTTCCTCTACATAGATTTAAACATCGAATTTACACGTTGAGTGCAGTTGGTTACATAGAGAGAGAGAGAGCAACAAGAGAGCACGCAAGTTCACTTTTCAAAGAAAATTAGATGCTATCGTAATAAAGGGTTGCAGGTGGTGCGTCATATGTTTTGTAGTGCGTCATATATAAAATATTTTTTATCCTTCTTTCAGTAATATTTTTGCAACGTTTTCTTCTTCAAAGACTATCATATGAATAGCATTAGGTGGAATATGACAGAGAAAATTATTGGTACTGAAATAAGTACCGTGTAAAAAGGTTTTATATATTGTGTTCTCACAGTAACGAATGTATTCGGAGTTGTAATAGTCGTAACATGTAGAATCATGTTTGGAAGGAACGTGTGCTACATTATATTTACAATTTTCCTTTTTGTACTTTTTGTCACTTCGGAGCAGTTCTTTAACGTAATTGCTCATAACATATTTCAGAGTATATTTTTACCTTTTGATGAACGAATATACTCGGGGTTTCAATATGCATAGGCTTTGTTCCTTCCTCAATTAACATTTTTAGTGCATAAAATTGAAAAGTTTAGTTGTCAGTAACGTATATTCCTAATAACGATTAAATAAATTAAGTGGTTAATATTACGGAGCCCTCTCTCTTCCTTTTTAGGAATTCCCACTAAAATTCATTGAGCAAGGAGAGAAGGTGAGAGTGAAGAACAACCATGTGTGATCACGACAATGATGATGAGGACAACAACGAGGACAACACCTCCAGTTACGCTCCATATTACTCCGTAGGCCATTATCCTTACGAGTCTTGTGATTTCAATGTTCATCCATGTAACTATTATTCTAATGGCTATCCTAGTGGTCCTTGTAGAAACTGCAGTGTCCAGCAGCGTCCCAAGTCGGAACAACCGTGTCCTCTGAGCCTTCCATGCATGTATCCACCACCAGCAGCAACTGTATACGGCGACTACCCAGCTTGGATGATGTCACCACTCAGTAATCCTCTAATTCCTTATTCCTGTCCGTACTGTTTCTTGGATGAGTATTTCAAACTGATTTGTAATCCATTTTTGGTATCAATTCTATTCAATTGTTGTCCATCGCACAGTCATAATCTTCAACAATGTCATCTCAATATTTGTGATCTTTGTGGACTTGAGCATGCGCAGAAAGATTCTAGAATCTGTTCTATCAAGGACAAGCCACGTGTTCTAGCAATTGAAGATAAAAAAGTTGGCGACGAAAAGCGAAGAAGTTTATCACGTCCTGATGAAGGAAGAAACAGTTCCGCACGTTTTGATGAAGACAGAAAAGGTTCCACACGTCCTGATGAAGGCAGAAAAAGTTCCGCACATAATGATGAAGACAGAAATGATTCAGCACGTTCTGATGAGGGCAAAAAAAGTTCCACACGTTCTGATGGACGCAGAAAAACTTCAACACGTTATGATGAAGGACGGAGAAGAAGCACAGGTATTCGGGGAAAGTAAGTACATCTCTTGATGACTTGCAAAACTAGATGTCTTTAATTGTTTTTTCTATTTTAATCTTAGAAAACTATATATATGAAGGGTCCACGGAAAGAACCGTCAAACTCCAATATGATTTTGAGAAAAGTGAAATCCAAAATTTAAATATGATATTTCTTACCTCGAATTTTCACACGCTTATTTTTCGGTAATGTGTGACGTTTTTCCCGAAATGGAACATGTACAATAATAAGTCTTAAAAAGCTACTAGATGGCATCATTATCACAATTTTCGTAAAAAAGAAATGGAGTTTGACGTTTCTTTCCGTGAACCCTTCACATTTCTGGTAATAGCACTTACCACAAACCATACAGGCGACCAAAGCTTGTAGAACTATACTCTATGCTTCAATACCTTTCAAACGGTGTATTACACGTCAAAATCGGTTAAGGGGTTCAAACGTTATGACCTTCTTAGTCCAATCACATAATTTTCACGAATGATAGAAAAAGGCCTATCTTTTTGCTTTAGCCCGGGGTGGGGGGGGGTGGGGGGGGGGGGGGGTCAATTGCGGGTTCCAACAAGTTGAGGTAAATCAAAGCTTATTTTGTTCATAGAGGTTACAGTTTTCGAGATACGGCCCTTCGGGGTAAAGACAAGAGTGACGCAAGAATTCTGCTCACAAAAGAAGTGATATCCATTTTGCGAGTTACTATCTTTTTGTCACTATGGCGGAAGGATACTAAATCGTTTAATTTAATTACAAAGGAAATACGTCCGTCATAGTGACACAAAGAAAGTAACTCGCAAAATGGATATCACTTCTTTTGTGAGTGGAATTCTGGTGTCACACATGTCTTTACCCCGAAGGTTTTTTTATACTGATATACGGTATATAAATGCTACGTTAGTTAGGATTTGGGCTTTGGGTATTTCATTTTGGGAGAAGAAAATTTGGAAAAGTAATTTTGCCAAAATGTTTGTTTATGACGCTTAATTATGCTAGGTTATTACTTTTCCAAATTTTCTTCTTCTTATATAAAATACCCAAGAATCCAAATCCTACCCTACCTTATGATAAACTGTACATGTGCCGATTATGATAAGACTTTTATGCAGTTTACGAAAGTGTCCGAAAAGTAAGTTTCCCAACGTTGTGTAAATATGTACAAACAGCTTATTTCACATATTCCTTCGAATACAAGACATGGAACATACCTATTTCCCCACATAGTCGCCCCCGGTATTCAAACAGGCATGTTAGCAGATTCTGGATCCACGCGTCATATGCCGCATGTTCGTGGAACCATTTCCGAACCTCTCCTTTAAGCACGAGATCAACGTCGAATCTTTGACCACTAAAGATGCCTCTTCGGAAGGAGAGAAAGTTAATAATCACTAAGTGCGAGGTTCGAACTCCAGGGTTGGTGCTTCAAAATCAGCTTAATTTTTGCCGTAGTGTGGTGGTGACTTGTCCAGTAGGGATCTCCTAGCGTTATCATGAACAATGCAGACATTCTCATCCAGAAGTCCTCTGTTCGTATTTTGAATTACTGTCTGAAGATGTCGCAAGTAGTGCACCGAACAGTAAGCTCCCTAAAAGTATACAAAAGTTGTTCTTGATAGTAATTGTAACTAGGAAATATGGAAAAGAAAATATATACAAATTTCATTTTTTTCTGTAAATTATTCGTCACAATTAATATAGTGGTTCTCAAAACTAAAGATACTTCCTTTATCTTTCCTTATGCTGATTAATCTTTTGATGTCACACTTTTAGGCGACATTTCCAAGCACAGAAATAGGGTGAGGGGGACGAATCATTCCAATCTTTAAAACATGTTTAAATTCAGGGATAACTATAGTACCCTTATAAGAAAAGTAGTTTTTAATCTTTAAGAATTATAAAAATTAATTAACGAAACTAGAAATAATTATACATTAATTTCAGAATTGAGAGGGTTTATTGTAAAAATCAGGCATATATAAAAAACGACATCTTGAGCATAGCGAATAAACTGTGTACAATATTTCTTATATTTTGGGCCATTTGCAATTTGATGATTCGAAGTACACTACTAGATGGCACGAGTAGCAAACAATTCACTAGCATTGATTATTTCTAGTTTCTGAAATAAACTGTTCAGTTTGACGCATACCAAATTTAAATGATTTTTGTAAATATGTCAATCGTTAAATTCCAGCAGTAAAACACAGGTTGATCTGGCACTGTTAAAAGTATTAAATGCTCGTCTTTTCAACGTTGTAATTTAAATCAATGATTAAGCGTGTTATTGTTGAATAAGTCATTGAAATCGTGAGCATTAAACTGTGTTTGCAAGTGCAAGCATCGTTTAAATTTGATTGTGTGTGATAATGGCTTTGCAATCATAGAAAAAGTAATATAAACTTTCCTTAGTTTATGTATAGAATATTTTGAAGATCAAGTGTTAAATTTATAGTCGATATTGCATTTGGTATTTATATTACAGAGATTCGTTTTTTTTCTTTCGTTGTTTGCAAATAGGCTGGACGTCCATCAATCGCCAGGAGAGGACGTGAAGAAACGGGAACCTAGAAATTCAGACGCGAGTGAATCCTTTGAACTTAAGTCAGAGAGTCTAACGGGATCGAGAAGAGGCTCTGCCGTTAAAACTCCTCCTGGGTCAGAAATAACGTCGCAGAAGGGCTCGTCGGCGTCTTCAAGTTGTAAAAAAGATCCTCCCGACTGTCTTGAGTTACAGAAACTACTGGAATCGGTATCAGGATCAAAAGTAAGTTCAAAGGTCTTTGATGAAAGTTCAAGTCCACCTCATACAGTAACTCCACCACCAACTCCATCTTCTACGCTACGAACCTCGGTTACCTCTGAAACTACAACTATATCCCAAATGTCGTCTGCTCAAATTCCGATTTCATCTTCATCTTATGTCTCACCTCCAACTTCAGTTTCTGAGACGCTGCCGGAAGAATCGGAAGGAGAAGACGAAGATGACTGTGAAGAAGAAGAAGAAGACGAAATCGAATATGAAGTACAAGTTGAATAGTACAGTGTAAGAAGTCTTTCAAAGCCAATAGATGAAATAAAATATTGTGGGACGTAGTAATGTAGATATTTGTGAATTTATTGAAATAACACTGGACAGTATTTGTATAGATCAGTCTTTGTCAACTAGTCGCTCTGTGACGTTATCTTATTGTTAATAACAAGGCAAGCAGACAGTACGAAACTTGACGAGCGATCTTTCCAAATTACCCCTCCCTTCTTCCTTCCCATTGTTTTCACCACACCACTTGCTTGAAAGAAGAAGCGCAATATGGCATGATCCTTTGACTAGTTGGCAATGACTGGTGTAGATTACCGAAATATTGCCGAAAGAGATTCGGAAGAGTAACCTCAAAATAACATATGGATTTAGAAGTAAATTTCAAATTCTGAAATTACTGTACTGAAATAGACACAGATCTCTCGGTAGGTTAGATTAATATGAAGTATTTCTTTCTCAATAAGTAGAACTAAAGCTAGAACGTAATGAAAGTATTGTGAAAGTCACACCCAAACAATAACATCCTGGTAGAATATAAACCAATAAATATGGTACTGGAGCATACCGTATTTGCAGTGTTAATTTTGGTACTGGATGCTAACACTACAAAAAACCGGACCATATTACTCTCCATTTCAATTTCAACTCAAAAATTCTCAGGGGCTAGTAATAACATATTGAATGTAACTTCATACCCTTTCGAGGTATATAAATATCTACACGAAGAGATTTTTCTTTAACAAACATTGGCTACCATACATTATCCTTGCACCAGGAATTACAGCCTATATTTAGTGAGTACTAGTACTGATAGGCACCTTACATGTTGCATACCACTACTTTCAACTTATGCGGTGTTATTATACTCACCTACTGATGGTTCTATAATGTTGCCATCATATTTTACGTTGCAATCATATTGCTATCATAGACATCCGCAAAACCTTTTTCTGCGGTGCCAAAGATCTATGTGAGGTTTACGGATACCCTGATATTGTATTAAACATTTAGAAAAATCTTCAACAAAAGAAAGATAAAAATGATATCTGCTTATGATGCGCAGGAGGTATGAAACATACGGTCGTCTGTAATGCAATTTGACATCTAAAATAGAAGAGAAGTTATTGACAAGAACTAATTTTTAATTTCTGGAAAATCTATAGTAAAGAAATTCGGATCTATAGAAATTATGTAGACTTATACAGGTAGTTTTAGTATGCAGAAGGCCAAGAAATAAAATTTTAATAATATTTGGAAATCTCGGAAAAATACTGAATAAATCAAAACAAATGAATAAAAGTAAGCGTAATATGCTGTCACGTGACGTAAAAGCGTAATTTATGCAAACCTGTAGTCAAGAGGTGACTCGTTGTCCGTGACCAGGAAATTCAAGAAAATCGGAGACCTTCACACGTGTACAACAACCCTTGTGCACACCCTCATTACTAGAGGATCATGAATGCTACATTGTTGGAACTATTATAAAATGCGGAATCCGAACATATATGTATGCTAAATCTGTAGAAGAAGAGGGCGAAGAAATCCGAAAATTAGGGCAAAAAGGGATTTTTCAGAAATCAAAGTAAGATTGCAACATGTTACTCTTTTACGAAGACCAAAACACCATATATTTATTTAATTCTTGTAAAACGAGTACAGCGACCCAAAGGGTAAGTGGAATGCAAGGTGAGAGACAACGGATACCAAAAAATGCTTGCATTAAAAATTTGAAGGAAAATAAGACTTTCACTTGTGAGACCCTTGTGCACCTCCTAGTTATTAGAGGATCATAAATGATACGTTTATTACCCCCTTCCTTCACGGCTGGATATGTGGGGGGAGGTAAACTCAGGCTTAAGTTATATATATCCCACTGGTTCTATAATATAAGAGGGATATATTTGTCCCAATGGTATTCTAGCTAACAAAAGTAAACACAGGGACAAATAATCAACACAATGTTTTATTTGTGGATCATTTACAATTCAAGCATCATGAAAAACTCATCATCCATTTGGCTAATGTAGATAATCAAACTGCGAGGAAAATATCTTCAGAAAACAGTCTATTTCGTTTGATGATCTACTCAATTGGGATGACAAATATGTAAGACGAATCCTTGTGACTGTATGTCTTGGCGTGAAACTTGTGTTCGACAGTGACCACAAGACAGGATTTCCGGTGACATAAAAACTTTCTTCTGTATTTACATCAGCAGTACTCTCATTACAATTTGCAGGTGAACTTGGTGAAGAATATGCATCTTCATTCAGATCAGAATTTTCATATCCAAGCCGGTATTCTTCATCCGAAGTACCGTCGAAAGAAATATCCTTATCCGAGTAAGGTTTTCCTAAAATTATTTCCATGTCTTCGTCATTCAAATCTCTGTTACTGATCATTTTGCAGACCTGAAAAAGATAAACGAACCGTGGTAGATGGATGACTGAAAATATATTTCCAGTACCATTGGGATATATATAATCAACCACAGAAGACCATTGGGGCACATGTAACCCAGTAAGGAAAAATGAATTATATTATGAAGTTTTGCATACCTAATTAGAACTGTAGTCTTCGAATATACGCTCAGCAGAGGAATAAAGAGTCCTTTCACAAGAAATAATAGCACAATAAAATTCAACAATCACCAAACTGCGTCACAACAATAGAGCATGACTTCAGATAAGGAACTGACGGTAAACAAAGGTTTCCCTCGTTTGTTCTGCTAAGTTCTTGACATCTGCAGATAGTTTTGAAAGCTAAAGATTCTCCTGGTCACATCAGAACCATTGGGACAACAGCATGTGTGTTTCAGACTTGCATAAAGCTACCAAAAAGGTACGGTATTTGATTTTTTTCGACGGGACACATGTATCCCGTAGGTAGTCAAAGAGCCAACGAACCTCATACTTCTCGAGCAATCTCGCAGTAGAGGATATATTGTGTTTTATTGATTCGTCCTGAAAACCTGGAATTTACATCTAAAAGAATACCCAGCAAAAACTAAACCAACTTCACCCCATCCATTCCTCTCCAACAGTAAAGAACACACAAAAATTATTTTCCCGTTACTGTAGTTAATTAATTTGTTCCTTACCACTTTAGGACAACAGTCATTTATATATTAAGGTGACGGGTTTGGTATCGGAAATAGGGAGACATCAGGTTTCAAGCCAATCTGCCAGTTTCCTGACTGATGTTATCCAAGAGTTTCCTCAGTCTCATTAGGCGAATTACGGGATGGCACATTAACTAGAGAGTGGAGGAGTGCCACAGACAGGTTTCGGAACGAAAGCAGTTTGTTTGTCAAGAAATTAAATGTTTTAATAGAGCAAGCATACCTTAAATTTCTTCAATTGTTGCTAAGCCGACACTGCTTACGTCATTATGAGTCGAGCTATGACGTCATGTGTTATGATTGCGCCGTAAGTTTTAGTTGCTATAGCTCCGAAACTGCGCATGCCTCGAAA
>JAGDQP010064071.1:0-11627 GCA_022664845.1 Lepisma saccharinum
CGTGCGGTCCTGGAGAGAGTGTTCCAGAATTTAAACTGGGATGAAGTTGGAATTAAAATTAATGGCGAATATCTTCATCACCTACGGTTCGCTGATGATATAGTCCTGTTTGCTTCAAGTGCAGAAGAACTACAAACCAGAATGGAAGAACTGAGTAACGAGAGTTCGAAAATAGGCCTTAAAATGAACTTAAGTAAAACAAAAATAATGTACAACCAACATGCTGCAAAGAAGGAAGTGAAGGTTAACGGAGAGACAATAGGCATAGTTGATGAGTATGTTTATCTAGGCCTGCTTAAAACATCGAATGCAAAGTTGACTGATGAAATAAATAGAAGATGCAAAATGGCGTGGATTCTTTTGGAAGACTACACTTTATTTTCAAAAGCAAACTTCCAATGTGTCTGAAGCGTAAAGTTTACCATCAATGTGTCTTACCTGTAATGATGTACGGCTGCGAAACTTGGACATTGAATGCGCAAACGACTCAAAGATTGAGAGTCACACAAAGAGCAATGGAGAGGTGCATGCTAGGAATAACCAGGAGGGACAGGAAGACAAATGAATGGATTCGCGCACGAACAAAGGTAGAGGATGTAATCAAGACTGCGAAGAAGATGAAGTGGAGATGAGACGGTCACATAGCTAGACGAACAGATGGAGGGTGGACGACAAATGTAGTACAGTGGATTCCTAGAGAAAAGAAACGACCGAGACGACGCCCAAATGTAAGATGGGTAGATGAAATCAAGCGTTTTTCAGCAGCTACATGGATGAGGATATCAACAGACCGAGATATGTGGAAAGAAAAGGGGGAGGCCTTCATCCAGCAGTGGACAGAAAACGGCTGAACATGATTATATATATACTAATTTTTAAGCCCGACTACACCAGTGTTTCTTTTGTTATCATTTTCGTATTGATATTGTCGTGACAACAACAAATAACACTTCCAGAACTGTGGTTGTTTCTTTTCAGGATTCAAGGGGTTGAAGGTTGGTTTGGTGTAGTGAGGATGAGACGATTGAACTAGGTGCATTCAAGTTATAACACATGCTATTTTTTCAGATCTGGTAACAGATAGAAACGTGTTGTATTTTTAAACCTATTGGAATTGCATTCTCGATACAAGAAGTTATTGGAGTACTTAGCGGCATTATTCAGGAACTTAACAATATAATTGCATTTATAGTTTTTTCCTGTAATTCTCACCTGTATGTGAATCTTCATGCTGAATTTCAGCTTTCTTCCCGAACAGTCTTAGTGCCATTTCTTACTTCGAAGCCCTGATTATTGTTGTTGTAACGATGTTATGGTTATTGTTTCTGGTATAATTGCAAATTTAAAAACTTTTCCTGTGAATCCAATGTTTCCACAATTCCTCACGCTAATTTCTAGCTTTCTAGTGGAAGTAGCATTTTTAACATCCGGGGGTAGTTAGTGCTTCAAATGCATTTTTGAACGTTTGTTGCAATTCGATTCTGCAGACGAATGTTCATGCCAAATTTCAGCTTTCCAACCCAATAGGAAGTGTGTTTTGTATTCCTGAGATATTGCGTTATTTATTGGTTTTATTGAGGGTCCTTAACCCTGTAATTGTATTTCTACGTTTTGTTGTAATTGAAACCTGCGCACGAAACTTGATATAGAATTTCAGTTTTCTAACGCGACGGTAAGTATGTCTCATATATCTAAGATATCTTGGGTCTCCGAGTAATTAAATGTTTCACTGGTGTATTTAACGTAGTCATTACATTAAAAGATCGCTTAATTTCAACCTGCCCACGAAACTCGAATGTTAGGTTTCTAACCCAACGGAAACTGCATTTACAATACGCAGGGTTAATGAGGTATTGAAAGGTATAATTGTATTTCTAATTGTTCTTATAGTCCTAACTTACACTAATCTTCACACCGAATTTCAGCTTCCTAGCCCAAAGGGAATGGATTGCTCGGTATTCAGGTGTATTAGGGTACTCCATGGTGTTATTTGGGTTGTATCGGTGTGATTGCATTTTAAAACTGTTCATATGATCGCAATCTTCCCACGAATGTTAATGTCAGTTTTGAGCCTTCTAACCCAACAGGGAGTGTATTTGCCATAGCCAAGGATGGTGTGGTTAAAGGTGTAATTGTATTTTGCTTCTCCATATGCTTCCAGCGTGCACACGAAGATTGCTACCGAACTGAATCTTTTTAGCGGAACGGGACGCAAGTTCTGGCTACCTGGAGGAATAAAGTTGTTAACGTCGAAATTACATTTCTAAAACAGTTTCTGTTATTCTATTCTTATCACGAATATTCATGCCGAATTTCAGTATTCCAGATCAACGTGAAGTGCATTTCTTTGCCCGGGGGTATAATAATTGTATACTAATATAATTATAATAAATGTAATTAATAAATTAATAAAATAATTGGAAATTATCCTTAAATGCACGCAAAGTCGCATCTATTATGTGAAGTTTGGGTTACGTATCTATTACATATATATAATAGATATATTCATCTATTATACAGAAAGAATAATTAAAAAAAGGATTTGTTTTAAAAACACACTTTTTAAAGATGGACTAAAAGTAAAAAATAATAAATTGAATTAATCTTATGAGTCGGAAAAGAAAAGCACCCACGCTTTTAGTTTTCGATTCATAAGATTCATTCAATTTATTATTTTTTACTTTTAGTCCATTTTTAAAAGGCGTGTTTTTTAAAATTATATTTTAATTATTTTTAAATGAGAAAATTCGAAAATACAAAATTATATAAATTGACCATTATGAATATAGGTTAGTTGTGCAAAATTGCAAACAATTCAAATATGAAATTGTGTTCCATCATAAAAAAAAAGATTTTTTACTTTTTGTCACTATTTTCTGGTATTCCTCCTCTTCCTACCAAGTTTCATGAAGAATAACCCAGGGGCATCTTTCTACCTTTCGATGATTTTTGTGCCTGCTAATTTCACTTGATATCCATCAACCGTACGTGTCGTCAAAAAATTACTACCATAATGTTGACACGTACCTTTACAATCAATAAAATCTTCACGTGCCAATTCAATAATCTTGTAAGAATTGCCTTTCTTCTTTGTTGTTAATATTATTGAAATATATTGGCATAGGATATAAATAGGACCAGATTTTAACGACCTTTTCACTGCCTTTATCGTTTACTGAATTAATGTTATCAATTATCCCCTTCATTGTGAGTGTGTACCGTAATTAGAGACTTGTGTGCTGTAGATTTGATATTTAACGTTGACACTGCATGTATGTACAGGGAGATCATGAATTTATTTTACTATTGACCACAGAAATTATCGGAATAGAAAGAAACTTCAAGATCATCCTTTTCTATACATTTTGATATACCCTGCCAATACTTGTGAAGACAAGAAGTAATTTCTGTAGCATATTTGCTGCCTTCATTTTCATGACATAAATGACTGTAAACATTGCCATTTTAAACTGAGAAATAGTAAAATTGTAACTATTTAGTTTAAATTATAATAAAATACTGATATATCTCCTCGAGGAGCAGGCAAACTGTTTTCAGACCATAACAAACCACTATGTAATTGTTATTTGTTTTTCCTTATCCTTAACTTTTCTACACGAGAGTTCGTTTTCTTTTTATGTTTATTACACTTGTCTTGTAAAGATTATTGTTCTTTATTTCCAGAATTTGGAAATGATGCGAAATGCACATTGATTCTTTCTGCGTACGTAAAATTAGATGTTGAATTAGTTGTTAAAATAAAATATAGGCTACTTAGTTAGTAAGTAGACTAAGATACAAGCATCATCATTTTCTTCACAAATTGTTTTATAATCCCTGCACAATTGAGCAAGAGCTTTGCTTTCATCTATAACTTCACGCGTATTATTGGCGTACGTGTTGATTTTATATGCTTGGAGTTGAATTTGTATGATCACGAATACGAAATTTCAGTCTAGGTACTAATTTTTTGTGATTGTCGCTTTTACCTCGAAAACTTTTTATTGACAAATCCTGTATCTGATTTCTTAATAACCGTTCTCATTGGTCGATCATTTATTTCTAGTGTTGCTTTAAAGAAAATCAATCTTTGCACATTCGCACTTTAAGCCCCAAGATTTCAAAATGAAAATTGTTATTCAGGCGTCTATTACTATATTATTTTTAATAGCGATACATTGGTTTCATACTCTTCCAAATGAAATCACACTGTCTTGTTACACTAACAAGTGCCCAGAATTTTTGAAATAGTAAACTCCTCTGATTTTCTGTTATTCTCTTTGAATACTTAAATCTATATTTTTCTCCACATGATGGATACATCTTTCACTCTTTATCACTTCTTAGACTCTTCATGTTCGATAAAACTTTGGTAAAGTTTATTTTACATGGGCCAGTCTAGTAACTTTTAACTTTTGCCCGTCAGGATTATCTGTTACATTCTAGTTAAGATCCACATCCATGTTCCTGCCGGGACTGGAACCCAAGACCTTCGCCTTAGTCTTCAGGTTCCAGAAATTCGCTTTTCCATAACTACTAAGAATACTGCCTTTTTTTCCTTTTGGCATTCAGTAGGTTTAGAAATACGAAATCTACTTTTCTGTGATTTAAATTTATCCTCGGAATCTAAATCTTCTACTATGTCATGCACAAATGTTTGGTATCTCCATTCATCATGTGAAAATGATGGTGATGAGCCATCAGTGTCACGGTCAGAATCGTAATAACCTTCTAATAAACTTTCGCCCGAAATATGGTTATTGTAATTCCTTGATTGTTTGATACGAAAAGAAGGCGCTGAATACAGTCAATGCAACCTAAGCAGTTATTTCACTTTAAATTCATTTCTGTATTTATTATAGCAAATAAAGCGTATTTGAAACTTTTATTTTGATATATCGATACCGAAAAGTGTTGTGGAGTAAATATTTTTCAGTTACAAATAGGTAATTTTACAATTACCTGCTTGTGGAAGGGTGTCATAACTCTAATATTAATATTTAAAAAATAATATTTCACATTTTTTTCTGACGGAGAAACGTCATAACTAAAATTATGAACATTCAGAAGTTAGTCTTTCGATTTTTTCTAGTGAAAAGTGTCATAAATCAAATGAAGAAAATCAGAAAATAATTTATTTTTAGAACTACGTACTTCTGAAATAATGACTTAACTAAACGTACGACTGTTTACAACACTGAAAGAAACATAAAACGTACTTCTTTGTTGGAGAAAATCGACATCAGTCAGAAAATGTTTTTATTCTTTAAGCAATTTACAAACAAATATTGTCGTAACTACAAACGTGTCGTTTTACTACAAACACAAACGTATACCATCATGTACCAACTCACTTGTGACATTTTTCTCTAAAGAAAAGAGTCCAAGTTCATAAAATGGAAAAACAACATAACTGATCTCTAGCGGTGACTGTTCAAGCTACGAGTTAGAAATTTATGAGCAGATAGATTGAAACCTTGTGCATCTGATCATGCTAATAGCTCAAATTTGCCAAATTTTGAGTTTTCTCACTCTTCTATGCCATGGGCTAAATATAATATGAGCAAGTGAGTGCTATTAATTCATAGACGCATTTCTTAACTTGATAGTATGAATACGATAGTAATGATTCAGTAATGGAGCATAATGGAGATTTACCTAACATTGATTTTATTTAGTGTACACACGGAAGCCAACCTAACTCAACCTAAAACTCAGGCGTATGCGTGAAGAAAAGTTTATGTTCCATGTTAAAAGATAGTACACATACTTGTGTTCGAGCATACGCCTCAATTACTGTTTTCGTTTGCAAATACAATACTACTACCACATATATGTCATACAGTGCACTGCATTTAACAAAAGGGTCGATAAAAACAATACACAAAGCACTTCATTAACAAGATTATGTCAGTAGTTGTTATAAAATTAATTATTTCTTCGATTTCGAAAACGTTTCCTTCTGTGATCACCGAGCTGTCTTGTTGCTACTGAACAAATATCTGTCAGACTTTTTTCTAGACTATGGATCACAATTAGACTTGTATGTTATTGTCTTGGATACGACCTTACGTACAGCCTAGCAACTTAACCTAATTCCATATAATCACTGCGTTTAATGGTATAAGGTAAGTATTTGATAGCACATTTTGAACACAATGCAGAACACCAGCAAAGTTTCATTATTATAGACTACAAACTTCCTCCGATTGTTATGCAGTAGTATATCTGTGCTAGCTAAAACATGTGCATATATGTGAAGGCAAAATGAACTGTCATGAAAAGTTTAGGACTACTTGAATAAATATAAACTCACACATGTCTTTTGATACACTTAATAGAAAAAATAGTAATTATATGAATTGCAAGCACTTTCATTTAGTCTATTATGCTATGTACGTGTCTTCACCTCCTCTGGTTTTGAGAACACAAGTGTATGTTATTGATGATATGCTGGAGGTTACACATTAGTTCGTTTTATTTGGAGGGAAACATACGAAATAATTGCTTAATGTGCCAAGCGGCGTGCCTACGCTGATTCAGACCTTCCTTTGCTAATTGTGTTATGTCGATACTCCTTTAATAAATATTCCTTACATATTAGATTAATTGACTTTTTTCTTACCACGGCCTGTTTTCTCATATTTGATCTGGTAGTCGTCGAAACACTGTATTAGACAATTCGATTACTCTACTGATTTACAATATGTAAATAATACGTATTACTATCATCAACCAATTGATCAGAAAGGAATCAAATTCATTAAATTTTAGTTATGTCCTTTAGGCATCTAGGGCTCAGGCCGGGATAGTGGGGGAAAGGATTCTAGAAGGTATTTGCCAGTGGATAGGAGGATAGGACGGCCTCCTTGAACATTTAACTAGATGATCAACTAATGTTAGTTTCAGATGAGTTTAGTTCGAGGAAGACGGTGATAGTGTCGCCACTGTAACAAATGTTTCCTTTCTTATGTATATTTCCGGCCTTGCTTTGTAGGTGAAGATGTCTGTTGTGGTAATATGAATGTAACCACTAAGTATAGTCACAATAATGTTGTTGAATGGCAATAATGTTAACATGGGTTCTTGGATTCAGCGTGTAATATTCTGTTGACGGGTAATTTCAAACCAAATCAGTCAGGCAAAAATGTTAAGTTTCACTCAGTTTCATTCTTTGATGAAATCTTATACGTTGATTCTTGGTACGGTTTTTAATATACATTTCAAGCTTAAAGTTTCTAGGCCATCTGTATCCAGCGATACGACACTTCAGAGTAAGTATGTTTTGTTCGTAATTGTTGTCGTGACCTTTATTTTGCAGAGACACATCCGCTGGAATTTTATTTTTAAGTCGTATTATGAATTGTTAAAGACAAGTTTACGTGTTTCTTATGCACAATTCATCAGATCATTCACATTTGTTAACAAAACTATGGTATAATCCATAGATATGAGATATGGTTTTATACTTGCGAAAAAAGCATGTTTTAAAATTGTGTTTACCTTGCAACGTAATACTTTTAATATATCGAAAGCTTTGCTAAACTGTACATGGGTCAGTTTAGTAACTATTGACTTCAACCTGTCACTATTCGGCTCTATGCATTTAGTAAAAATCCACGAACATCCATGCTCCTGGCAGACTTCGAACCCCCGGTCTTCGAGACATTGGCCTAACTCCTTTGACAGCACGGTTTAATATATCAAAGATAACTCCAGAGACAGATATGAGATCTTCCCCATTGGAAAGAGGAGAGAATTCCTTATAGAATGACGTAATTAAAACAGTAGGATCTCGGTGGGAACTCCATCTGCAAAAGTTTTTCTTGTTTTACTATACATTAGTTTTGCTGTTTGGCCGATTCTAGGTGGTAAACGGTCGATCGAACAAACATTAAACTTAATGTAGATATGGTTAACGACATGTGGAAGAAAAATATCGGATAAACAATCCAATTAAAATATTTGAATGTATATTTACACTGACGTACAATTTACAAGCACTTTATTGACATATATATTTTAGTAATTATGTACAATATGTCTGTGCGTGTACGAAACGTCTTTCAGGCTACAAAATGTTGAAATGTCGCGAATCTTTGCTCAGGACAGTTTGATAGAACAGTGGGGATGTGGTGGTTTAGTGGTAGAGTGCTACATCTGGTTTGTGCATTTCTCCTTTCAATCCCAGCTTGTGCCACGTGTGATTCATAGTGAACAAACTTTGTGTGTGACTTTCTTCGGCCGTTTTCTCCCACTTTGTTCATTCAGCCAATCCTGCAATCATCATCCAATCCACCTGGGATAAAGTTTTGCCTAAAACCTTTAAAAAATTCAAGTTCAAGACATTGTGCTGCAGTGCCTCGGAAGCATTTTGGTTCGTGTGTTGAATACCAGAGTTGCTATGCTCCTATCATGTCATATCATACATTTTAAAAATGATGTTGTGTGTGGACCAAGAGCCCTTATGTTAAAAATGCCGTCGATCCACGTCCAGGACAGTTTGGAAGAATATCGGCGATGCGGTGGTTCAATGGTAGAGTGATACTTCTGGGAGGTGCCTTTCTCCTCTCAATTCCAACTTGTGCCACATTGGCTTTGTAGTGGACAAACAACCGTGTGAGTGGCTTTCTTCAGCCGTTGTCTCCCACTTCGTTCATTCGACAAATACATTCATCATCATCCATTTTTTTCTGACAAGCAAACATACTGATGGGGTAGAAAAACTTATGATATTTTTCTTCCGCCATGTTTAGAATGTCAAAGTATGTGCACATGCATATTTTGGCAATTCGAGCGCAATCACTATAGGAAATATCGATGATATAAAAATCAGATTCTTGTTTCTGAAGAGTGATAGAAGAGTGTGGAAATACCCTTATATTTTTAATTCCTGGGAAAAAAGGAAAGCAAATGCTCAGTAATGGACACTGGGTGGAAAACACCACTCCTTGAGGGAATGTTTGTCATGACCGCCATTTTGAATCTAGTTTGATTTTCTTAAATGGGAAGAGGGTCGCGTAACATGTCATTCTGGGCTAGAAGTTTATGAGAAACACGTTTCTGCTGTCAATTTTACCGTAAATGTATTATTGTGACATATAAGGTTATATGACACTAGTCTGGGGGTAATGACGTAATAGTCTGAAAACGCCAGTTGCATTTTCAAATAACAAAGGCAATGAGACCCAGACCCCTACAAATTGTTCCTGGCTACAGTGCCCTTACGATATGTATTTGGGTTTCATTTGCACGAATATTTCAAAACGAGATGGGTGTTTGCAGGTTATTGCATCGTTAGCCTAGACGATTGTCACATACGCTTTTCTGTCACAATAATACATTTACGGTAAAACTCATATCAGAAACGTATTTTTCATAAATTAACCGAAATTACATGTGGTGGACTTCAAGATGACAGCCATGACAATTATTCCCTCCAATGGGTAGTGTCTTCCACGCAGTTCCTATTACTATGCCTTTGCTTTCCATTTCTTTCAAGAATTAAAACTATAAAGGTATTTCCACACTTTTCTATCACTCTTCAGAAAAAAGAATCTGATTTTTATATCATCGATATCTCTCAAAGGTATTGCGCTCGAGTTGTTAAAATTTTCATGCGCACTTACTTTCATATTCTAAACATGGTGGAAGAAAAAATCATAAGTTCTTTTTGTCTCATAAAAATGTTTGCTTGTGAGCCAAAATTGTCAAAAGCCTTATAATAAAATTCAAGTTCAAATTCAAGCATAGAACAATGATAAAGTGCTTCACAAAACATGTCAATTCATGTGTTCAGTATCACTGATTTTATGCTCATTTTCCGATCGGCACTTGTTTGAATGTTCACTTGATAAAACGTGTCCTTCATGTATCCCCAGAACTAGATACCGCTACAGTTACGACAAGGAAATCGGAGTGATCAAGCATTTTTTAAACGATTTGCTAGTGTCTGGGTACGCACTACATGTGTTTCTGAAAAACTGTTTCACTTGACAATACATATGAGATCCTACACAGAACGATTTGTTTGGATTTTATCTCTGTCTTGTAAAGCGGGGATAACATTTTGGTGAAGCGGGTTCTTTCTTAATGCTTGGTCCTCCTGATTCTTGATCAAAACCGCAGTGGTATTAGCTATAGAGGTACCAAGAGACAGGATTTATCAAAGTAAACATCCAAACAAGTGTGGATTGGAAGAGAAGTATAACAACTCTGGTGTACAACACAGGACCCGAAATGCTTCGCGAGGCACTGCTGCACAGTGTCTTATGCTTGGACTTGTACTTGAATTCTTAAAGGTTTTAGGCAACTTTGGCCCTGGTGGATTGGGTGATGATGGGATGATTGGCTGAATGAACAAAGTGGGAGAAAACGACCGCAGAAAGTCACACACTATGAATAACACGCGGTACAAGCCGGGATTGAAAGGAGAAAGGCATAAGCCATATATAGCACTCTACCACTAAACCACCGCATCCCCGCTATTCTATCAAATTGTCCTGAGCAAAGATGCACGAGATTTCAACACTTTGTAGCCTGAAGGACGTTTGGTACACGCACAAACATACTGTACATAATTACTAAAATGTATAATATGTCAACAAAGTGCTTGTAAAGTGTACATAAAGTGTAAAAACACACTAAAATGTTTTCATTGGATTGTTTATTCAATATTTCTCTTTCTTTCACATGCCGTTACACACATTTACATAAAGTTTACTGTTTTTGTGATCGACCGTTTAGCATCTCAACAGCAAAACTGAAACAAGAAAAATCCTTTGAAAATGGAGTTCTCACCAAGATCCCGCTGTTTTAATACGTCATTGTATAAGGAAATTGTTTTCTCTTTCCAATGTTGTACGTCTCATATCTTAATCTGGTGTTCGTCCTGAGATATTGATGGTATTATGATGCAAGGTCAACATCATTATATATAACGATGTAAAAAAAGCGTGCATTGTAAATCAATCTCCCACGAAAAACTCACTGAATTATTACACCATTCTGCTATTTCCAATAGTGCAAGTTCCTAAACTTAATATGATGTTTCTCCAGATATTTTAATTTAATTGAATTTGAAACATTTAAAGATCTGAGACTCAAGCCGGGATAGGGGAAGGGAAATGATTCGATAAGGTGTTGGTCAGGGCCTATTTTGAAGGTGCCATCTCGGCATTTGCCTGGTGTGACCGAGGAACCCCCCTGGATAAACTTCAGTCATGATGGTCGGCTGCTAGAATCGAACAACCCGAATGGTATGTCAACGCTCCATAGCTGAGCTACAACGGCTCGATCTTAAGTGTTAGTTCTATAATATTGCAGTCTACGTAATTATATAAAAATAATAATCCAACAACAAAAAGGTGATTTGGAGATGGACTTCGCAGCAAGAACCAACTATTTTTATTACATCATTCTCTCTCTCTCTCTCTCTCTCTCTCTCTATATATATATATATATATATATATATATATATCAACATGCACGGCAGTGCATGAGCCAAGTTCTTCACGTCAGAAAACGTCAGCACTGCCAGAAGCATGTTCTACAGGAACAAGAGTTTATGGCAAAATCGACGATTTGGGGGCCCCGTAAGAAAAAAGATGTTAAAGATAGGAATATGA
>JAGDQP010064072.1:0-11626 GCA_022664845.1 Lepisma saccharinum
TTTCGAATCCTGCATCGTTGACAAAGAGACATTTTTAACCTCCTTAGCAAAAAGGCACGTGATTCAACCATCACAGTGTTTTGAATACAGTCATACTGTTGGTAGATCTATATATTACAGAAAATGGAGACTTATATTCGGAAAAACATGGTGACCTTTTCGAAGTAACCACATTTGCATGGTATGACGGAGAGAATCCTTTTGCACTTACAAACACCTTCAAAATAAAACTTGCAATATTTTTTGCGTGATGGGTTTTTTATCGCGTAATTTCACATTTTTTATTTAACAACACATCTGAGATATTATAGGAAAGGAAAGGAGATGTGCAATAGTTTCTGGCCATTTGCTGTCCATTGTCAACAACTTAAGTTCATCCATAGAAAATGTTTACTCGATCCATAAAGCCCACACGTAAACTCTTCACAGAAGTGCAACTAAAGTGTCGTCAATGGTCCAAGATCCTCCGACACTTGGAAAACTATAAGACAGATGGGACTCATACTTCTGACAAGTAAACTTATCGATACTTCAAAGCGCTTTTTGACCTAAGTTGGTAGAGGAATAGGGTACATCAGGAAACCACCAGAAAACATTATTAAAAGTGCTTTCGTCAATAAAGACGGACGCAGTGGCCAAACATTTGGTTTATAAGAATAAGCATTTATGTGTAATCTATTTAGGAAAACACACGTTCATTTATAAAATGTTTATAATAATAAAAACAAATACACATTAATGAATATTGGATAAATGCGCTATTTTTGGGCCATACGTTCTTCGCAGCCGCCATCTTAAATCTAGCTCGATTTTTTTAAAAATAGTAAGGGGTTCATGTAAGATCAATCTGGGCAAGAATTTTAGCAGAAATACATGGCTGTTGCCAGTTTTGTCATACGTTTATTTTTTACAGAGATAATGCTATGTGACACTAGAATTCGTAGTTGATTGAAAACTATAAAAGTATGATTAATTGGGGTACCTGTGAGTTAACTTTACTCTTTTGCTGGCGCCTTCACCAAGTTTATCCTTCACTCCATAACCACAATAAAGTGATCCCTATTCATCCTTTACAATTGCAGAGAATGGCGACAAAAAAAATCATTAATTGGGGTACTTAGGGGGGCTACATTCAAATTTTCGCCATATTTGATGGCGCTGTTACCACGTTATAACTTACTCCATAACGAAAATTGTGTTCTCCATTCCTCCCTAACGACTCCCTAAGATGACGGCAACCCAAAATTTGATTAATTGGGTTACCTTGGAGGGCTAACTTCATACTTTTGCTGGCGCCGTCACCACGTTATCCTTTACTCCCTAACGAAAATAATGTACTCCGTATTCCTCCCTAACGACTCGCTAATGATTGCACACAACGCCGACACAAAATTTGATTAATTGTGGTACCTTGGGGGGCAAACTTCACACTTTTGCTGGCGCCGTCACCAAGTTATGCTTCACTCCCTAACGAAAGTAATGTACTCACTATTCCTCCCTAACGATTTGGATAATTTTCACCATAATTGGTTTTGGGTGGCCAACTTCACAAACGTGATTGGCGTTAACAGCGCTTTTAAACTGCATTTGGTGAAAAAAAAATAAGTGTGCTTACAAATGAACCAGAAATATTTTCTGAAGAAACTTAACCTAACATATAATTTACTTTCTCGTAATTAAATAACGTCAAGTTTTGCGTGAAAGCAACTAGTTCTCCTTCAGACGTGTACCCAAGGTTCTTCAATGGGGCCGAATACGAACGAATTATTATAGATCATGAAAAGATTTTAACTCATAGCTTTTCCCCAAAATAAATAATTTAGTATTATTATACAGCTTAATATTTTTTTTTTCAACGAACGAATGTAATAATATTTTAATCAACTAAAAATCAGTCTTAAAGTTTTGTATTATTGGGCGTGATTGTGTTTTTATTTTTTATTTTAATAATATTTTTGTATTGTATGTTTTGTATTGCATGTTTCTTCCATATTTGGGTCATCTGGTAGGATGTGGAAAGTATGTCATCTGGTAGGGGGTAGAAAAAGGGTAGCAGAAGCACCAAACTCAACCGTGGAAGACATTTGTCCCCTTGTTTTTCGTCCACACCAGAGAACCCTTGTCTATGTCTTCCATCTCGGTCGAGAGACAAAAATCCAAAGACTTCTGTCTGAAAACTGATCGCGGTCGGTCTGTGGAGAAATCCAGATATTCTATTCTCAGCATCCGCTCGCGCAAGATATCCTATGTAAGACAAACGATATCTGCTCTGCTGGTGGTGAGGTTGTCTTTTGGTGGATACCAACTCATGTTAATGGTAATGAATGCCAATCCATGGTAATGAATTGGCAGACGAAGCTGCTCGTGAGGCCTCTTTAGAAGCTAACATTGATATTCAGCATGTCCCAGGACATGATATATTATAGACATGTTACACGGAATGAATGGCAGCGACGATGGGATGACGTTGTTGTTAATAAATTGAAAGAAATTAAGTTAACTGTTGCTCCATGGAAATTATCTTGCAAAGATAGTAGGCGTGATGAAATACTTTATGTCACCTACGTATAGGACACAGTCGCCTGACACACGGATATCTGTTGCGACGATTGGATCCACCACATTGTAATAATTGCAATGTAGTTTTAAGTATCCGTCACGTTCTCTTAGATTGTCCAGGATATCATCAACTCAGACGACGTTATAACATCCCCAATGACATGGGGTCATTCTTAGGGGATGAACTAGGTATATTGCGGAGAATTTTTATGTATGTTCGTGAGACAAGTTTATCTCCGTCTCTTTGAGATGATTGTCCCTTATCTGTTAAGTTTTATGTAGTATTGTTGTTTTATTTTGTGAAGGCCCATTTACAGCCTGCACGCTTTTTTAATTGTTATGCTAAAGACCCTATACATCTTTAGTTTTATTACTCGTTCTTTTGGCTATTTACACCAGTGTTTTATATTTCTGAAGACCTTTTACATCTTCAGCTTTTATATGATTTTACTGTTTCAGTTTTCGTATTTTATCCAAATAACAGCTAACTTTAGACGTGACAAAGATAAGGGGCTTCCCCCGTATCGGGACGAGCGTAAGCCATAGTGCTGTTATAACCCATAAAATGCATTTTATCTTTATCTTATGTTTACCGGGGTTTTTCAACCGCGCCCCTGGAAGAATTAGTCTCAACAATTGTATTACACATACATATACTGAAATACGTATATAATTGCACATTCTATAATTATTGCGCATGTCATTTGGAGGTTAACTAAGGAAGTACAATATATTGTTAAATAACAATATTATAATTTTATATTTTAGCACATTATTTATAATCAATAATGTGCTAAAATGTGGGGTCAATATACATTATTTATAATTTTCGTGAGCCCTCCACGAGCCCTCCGAACGTAATCTTCTGAAAGAAACACTGGATGTATCTATCCATATATCGATCCATAAACCATTCCAGAATTCAGGATTGTACCGCAAGAGACCTCTCTTTAAGAAAACGATCCTCAATAGTAGTTCATGGACCTGAGGTGCACTAGGATGTAGCGAGGGTAGTTAGTGTGCCCTGCGGTGAAGTAGAGAATCAAATCGAGAATCGTAAGCATGTGTACACTTGCCAGTTACCTTCTTTCTTTGCACTTACCTCCTTTATCAGAAAACTGATTTTATTATAACATCAACTCACAGTTGAGATGCTCCACTGTTATCCTAAAATAATGATGAAATAAAATAACTGATATTCTATATGATTCAATCATATGACACAATGCGTTGACCTCTGCGTGATGCCTGATGACATCTTGAACATCGGGTGCTGCCCAAGGATGACATGGAGTCAAGAAATTTTCATCTTTCATAGACTTCACTTAAAAGTTATCAATGATAAAAAATACTTAATAACAAAATTGTGGGTGTAGCATATGACATATAATACAATGAGTTGAACAGTCATTCGAATTTGAGGAAAATCATAGACGAATCACAATGTACCAGGTTTAAATCCAACAGCAGACAAGTGCGAAATTTTTCAGCTGTGCGTCAAGGCGGGAGAATAAGACGCGTAATGAAATACATCTAGCATTTAATCAAGCTCACATTTGTCTAAAACTACTGTAGAAATATACGTAATTCTGTTTATTAAGAAAGTAAATCTCAGAGTAGAAAATTATGCTTTGAATATCGATCTTAGTTACAGATCAGCGTCGATCTTCGATATCGGAAATTTCGGCAAAATTGTTTGCCATTCGATATTGATCGATATCGGACACCAACATCGATCGAAGTTGCAAATCATGTGTTATTGATATTGGCCGATATCACTGTGCTACTGACAGTGAGGTAGGTTGATCAATGATATAAAATCATTCCAAAAGTAAAATAAAATTATAATTAACATATATTAAAATTAGTAAAATGGAATCTAAAATCAGGAGCAGTAAAATCAGGAGCAGTTTTTTTAAATAACAGTAGATCAGTATCGTCGGACAGTAACATGTCAGAACCGTTCAGGAAAATCTCTAACACTGTGCCGCAAGTTGGATTTTAATTATAAATAATTCAGTTTCATTCGTTTTAAGCATTTTGTATTTCCATGAAATTGCAACAGTAATTTAAAGTGGTTGACAGTAAACTACTTTTTGACCGCTGATTTCAAACATACATGACCTTAGATTATTTTTGTAACTTGAACTTCTTGAAAGTTTTAATTTTTGAAAATGTATAGAACTAACTTTATTTCATTTCATGATTAATTTTTGTGTGTGTTGGATAAAAAAAGTGGGTAAAACCAAACACGCCGAGGAAATGTACTACTTTATGTACTTTATGTAAAACTTATTTTGTGCGAGTGCATAGAAATTTCATTTTGCTTAATACTGGTCTAAAATTTATTTCCAACGAAGAAAACAATGCTATGATACATGATTCACCACCATTAGCCATTAACTCATGACCAGAGCTAAAACCGGGTCACTTTTGGTGACCCGGCCTGACCCAGTCTGAGAATTGTAATTAACGGAATTTTGAAATCATATTTTTTGTACTCTGAGGGTAACATCTTCGGTCCTGGTCACCCCTGAAAGAAACACTGTTCAAACGCAAGGATTATTAAAAACTTTACTTTGTCCTCCGGGCTACCGGGTCTTAATTGGGTCACCGGATTAGGAAGGGTCTGAAGCCTAGAACCGGTGGTCCGGTCCAAAACGACCCGATTGACTCAGTGACCCATTTCAGCTCTGGTGATGTATAGACGACACTGTCTTTTGAACTGTATATGGATAAATTCCTTTTTTGAATAATTATTTTCAACCTCCTCCTCTTCTTCTTCTTATTATTATTTGAACGTAATACGTTACTTTTTCAATATAAGACTGAACTGAACTGGAAGCTTCCTGTCAGTGATAAGTAACTGTACTTTCAACGAGCTGTTCTGTTCAACCGTTCCGTTTTTATGAACCTCTCCATAACTGGTTATAACAAAATACAAGAAAATAAAAAAAAAAAAGGAAATTCATTATGGAAACCTGCACATAAAATAAAGAGCGAACGTAGATATTATTCTAGAACAGTAACCATCTCATAAACATGTAGTATTTTGTAACATCTCATAATAATCTAGTTACAGAAACTTCTAATAAATTAACACTTTTGGTAGTATGGTCGCCTTTCCTTTATGTTTTTAAATGCGCAATTTCTGTATCCTATTTTCACTAGTGAAATCCGTGAGAAAGTGGGGCAACTACTCTACTTCACTTCCTGATCGCAGCCCATTACTCATGATCACAATATGCAGACAAGAAAGAGATATGGTTATTGTATAATTGCATAAGTGATCAATCAATCCATAACTACTTATACTGTATAAATGGTAAAGTCTAATTGATTAATACTTATAACTGAATTTAAAAAAATAACTTTATTATTCAAATTTCATGCTTGCACGCATATTGATCTTGTATTGCTATTGGGCAATTCTTTCAACTAATTATGCTTAATTTTTAAAGACCTATAATTTACATGATTTGAAAAAGTTGTAAAAATTTGATACATCACATTTCTTAATTTGTATATGAGGGTGATGAGAGGTTCGTAAGTCAATGCATTTTCTTTTCTTTTCTTTCTTTTTTGCAAGATCTCTTCTGTCCTTTCAAACCACAAATGATTCTTGTGGACCCTTCTTGGATTTTTTCCATGGAAGATGACAAGGAACCAAGTCATGAAAACCTTAGCCAAGCAAGATTTCGACTTTGTAACAGAGCTATCTGGATGTCGGCTGATGGGGAAAAACGAAACTCGAAACTGTAACCCCGCTTCTTAATATAGAGAGCATCGGTTTCGGAATTTGAAGCACGCCGCAATCTTGCACACGTAACAACTCATAATAATAGAGGTCTATGGTAACACGTGCAATGTAATACAACTTTCAAATCTCCATTTTCATCGTGAATAAGTGGCTGGCTTGCTGAGTGAAAAATTCGGGCTCGAATCCTGGCGGGAGCATTTTTTTTTTCTTTTAAAATATATATATTCATATTTATTATTAATAATTGCTTTCTTTCATTTATCGTAGATTATCTTAAAGTAGTGACTATGGGTTAAGTTAGCGTAGATCAGGTGCGGTTTACATTTATGCATCTTTACATTTTCCATTCTAAAATTCCGAAACCGAAGCTCTCCTGTCAATGACGCTGACTGTGTCCCATCCGAGCCAGGACAGCAAAACCTGTCCGTTCGACAACCTTTCTAATCAAAATTATCGTACTTGTTTTCAGCTTTACCCTCCCCCTCCCCCCTCTCTGTAAAACACAACACTTCACTCTCTTCACCTCTCTACACAACTTCGCCAATGCCTTCCACAGCAGGCAATTCTCTGTACAGTGCTGCCACATCGGCAAGATCAAAATTCCGTTTGGTGATCTACTTTTTTTTTTCCTCCTTCCCGCAAACAATTCTATACATTGACAAGCAAAGAGAGCAACAAGTCAATGAAGATAATAAATTAGCATAACTGTTTGAGTCAAAAAATATCTTAGCTGATATTGCTATAAAGCAAAATAGGTGTAGTGATGCTGAAAAAATTTAGAAAAGCACTAATGTGTATCAGATTCATCATGCAGAACTCGAAATAAAAGTCATGTATTTTTGCCAATATTAGTAACTTCGTTAAAATGATATGAGGCAACATTGTTTTATAATGTCTATGGGTTAAGTCGTTGCACCGCAGTGGCAAGAGGGTAGAGGATTTTTGGTAATTTATTTGCATATTTTCTCGTTGAATATAGTTCTGTAAGATTGCTGTTTTTTATAGTACTAGGAGTATTTAATAATTTTGGGATGGATAAATTTCGAATGCATGTTTTGATGTCCTTTTACCAGAAGTGGGCTGTGAAATGTTGATTAGCTAATTAGACCAATTTGCTTCCTAGGCAGCAGTTTGTTATTTTTGTATTCGTATGATTGAGTTTCGATTAGGTCCCGTTTTGGCGTGGATATTAATTGATGCGGCGTCTTAATATAAAAATTTATGCATGCGTGGAAATATATTTCAAACTAATTTTGTCCTTGGCTCTCCGTGTACGTAGAAAGTGGAAATCTTGTATTAAATAATGGGGTGTTATTATTTCAATCTAAAAGTGTTTTAAGTTTACGATATTGTTATATAACATCCGGTAACTACGTATATTTTAGTACAAGGATTATAATGAGATAAACGTTGGCTCAGTTTTATATGCACAATCCCAGACTAGATATCGAGAGCGAGGTTTTCAAGTGAGTGAAGCGTTGCCCTTGTACTCAAGCTTTGGTAAATATATAATTCTCATTTTTCTCTCTGTCTAGATTCAGTAAGTGTTGTACAATCTTGGTCAGTTCAGTTAATATTGTAAAAAGTGTAAGCCGTAAGGTTCCATTAGTTTGACTGTCCTTATCGTAAACTGATTTTTCTTCAACCAAGCAATTCCACTTATCTATATACATATAATAAAATGGACGTATATAATTATATATGTGTGTTCCAGCATAACTCTGGAACGCGGAGCAATTTCATCCAAACGTGGTAAACATCACAATCTCGAAGAAAATACTGTGGGGGTAAGACTTCTAGTGATGGAAAGGGGTAAGACTGACAGCAGACCGGTATTAGTGTCGTATTCATAGTTTTCGGGATCGCCAACGTGAATAGTGACGTTCACGATGCCGTTAAGTCCAAGTTCAGCCCCCATCGCCATGGAGGGCGGGTGATAAGGGATGAAATATAAAATTTCCGAAGTGATAGAAATTAGTGTCGGATCCATAGTTTTCAGGGTAGCTAAGATGGTTACTGATAGTCCTGTTGACATTTGAGCCCAAGTTTAGTCGAATAGAACGCTGTAGAACCTTCTGAAAATTTTTAGAAACTTTAAGAACTTTGTAGAATCTTTTGGAAGAAAATTTTATCCCCGGGCAACGCCGGGTAATCACTTAGTTTTAGAACAAACTTCAAATGCAGGATTTCGTATAGTGATGGAAGTTCCAGCTCCTTTTTGTATGAGTTCTTTTGGTTCCGGCTCCGCAGCTGCCGCTATTCTTTATTTAGGTTGCGGTTCCGAGTTTCCTATGTTCTTTACGTTCCGAGCGGATTTTGGCTGTAAGCGAGGTTCCAAGCTTACCCGTCTATTCTGGAGCGAGAAAGGTATCATGATTTATGGCATGGAAGGGAATGAATGGTAGCTGCAGAAGCTCTCATTGCCTAAGAAAGGAAAATGGGACAAAACTGAAAAAAAAAAAAAAAAAAAAGCTGGCGCTTGAAAACATGAAAGTTGTTTTGATGAAATAAGGTCCTCCACGATTTTTTTGTAAATTGTAGGTCAATTCTTTATATAGACCTTAATGCTACCTTAGAGATATAGTTTCTGTAAGTAAGGAAAAGTATTACTGTTCCTATTGCGTTGTTAGTAACTATTTATCTGCTTCGAGTTAGAAAAGTAAAAGGTAATCACTAATCATGTTGTAGCTGAAATAAAATTCAAGATACTGGTGGGGTGAATGGTTAACTTTTGCTTCAATTTTCTTTTCTTTTGTGGATACTTTCCGACATCTTCCCGCATTCCTTCTCCTCCCCTATCTTGATCTAAGCGTTATATGCCTAAAGGCCATAAATAAAATTCAGTCAATCGGAATTAAGTTTTAGTATCTTAACAATAACTTTAAGATATTTTTGTTTCTCATCATTAACTTCGTCGTCATTAAGAGAAGAAAGAATTAAGAGAATACCTCCCTGGTTTTAATTCAAGGTACCATCTCATATTCTCTTTGTGTGACCGGAAAACCCAGAGAAACCAGGTTATGGCTTATTTAGAACAAACTACCCGTCATATCGAACGACGTAGATCAGCTGGTTGAGCGTTTATTTCACACTCAGATCTTCGTAAGTTCAGAGCTAAAACGAGTCAGTCATGTCAAGTTTTGGGCCTGGTCTATGGTTGAAACCCGGTCTGATCCGGTGGGCAAGGCAGAATTTATAATTATTTCCTTACGGTTGAACAGTGTTTCTTTCATGGCTTATCAAGATCGGTGGTGTTACCCCTAGAACAAAAAATACAACACCGAAATGCCTAGTTCAATATAGTTCTGTTAAAATTTAAGATTATTTAAATTGGCGGTGTTCATTTCGAACCATGAGCAAGATGAACCGATAACCGCTTTTTTTTTCTTCTTTGCTTTGCATAGGAAAGAAATGATAAAGAATCTTTTCTGTAGATCAATTTACAGAGCTGAGGAAAATATTGACTAAATATTGTGTATTGAACATTGTTGTAAGGAACCAAAATATGGACTGTACGAAAATTTAAAAAGGTGGATGCTTTCGAAGTATGGATATGGGGGAGAATGGAAAAATCAACTCAAACACAACATGTAACATGTATAATGACGAAGTGTGAAGAGAGTAGGGAAGAGACGAAAAACACTAGAGGCAATATAGAATAAAAAGCAACTGATTAGGACATGACTGCGCAAAGTTGTGGACTCAAGGATGCAATTCAGTGAACTGTTGTAGGGTAAATAAGAAGAGGGATGAGACGAACACAACTCCTTCACAGGATTAAGGAAGATGAATGGTGCGCACAAACGAAAGGAAAAGCGATAAATTGAGATGAATGGAGAGCACTGCATGTCCCACTTTCGACAGAGCACTAGTAATAATGATAATGATAATAATAAGAAAAATCCATAATTTCGGTTTTATACTGTCTTGAAAGGTTTCGGTAAACTGTTGGTTGTTTATACATTCATTCCCACACTCACGTCAGTCACATCAGAAAGAAGAGCCGGGATTTTACCTACAAAATAGGCTCTGGCCGACTGCCTTTAACATCGTTTCCCCCACCCTACCCCGGCTTGAGATACCTAAAGGCCATAAATATTTTAAAAAAGAATGAAGCCATGTATATTTATTTAAAAATATAATTCTTTACAGAGTTGCTAATAATGCGATGACCGAAATGAGAGATTGATCCGACACAGAAATATAATATCTACTTGTTTGCTCTTTAACCTGTCAGTTTTCGGAAATTAAGAGTACGATGTGATTCTAAAAAAGGGAATAAAGGAAGAAAAAAAGGAAATAGTTGGGGTACACAATACTAACAGACTGTCTCTCATTCAATTCTTTCGTTTTATGAAAGAAGTCTTACGAAAAAAAACCGCCCATAGCTCACTCAGCTTGGGAAAACCACTGGAATTGAAAGAACTGGATGGAATGGACAATTCCTCCCTTCCTTTCCCCGCCCAATTTTCGGCAGTCTTTTACTCTTTGAACATAAACAACAGGACTACGGGGGATTGAAAAAACAGTTGCTGCTTACTTTGTCAGGTGTCGAATGGAAACCAGTCCTTCAAAGTAGATGCTCTCACAACAGTTCCGTGTTTTCCATTCATATTTCTGCTTAATGTTATTATACAAGAACGTCTAGCAAGCGAGCCTCGGGAACACTTACGAGAGAGCTAGTCAAGACAGAGAGACATGTCTTGGCAGACAGCTGAGTCCGGAGCCATACTCTGAACTGGAGCCAAAGATTTTCGTCCTCAGCTTAGTTAGGTTCCAGCTCCGCGGCAGGAATAGCTCCGAAAGAATGGTTCCAGTTCATTTCGTGCAATGTTTGATCCGACATCTCTATAGTATGGCGGCTGTAGATAAATTTCAGACGTAAACGAAATAGTCATAAAATATCACAAACGTTCATGTGCTGTTATGTAGAAATTAAATTTTATCAAGTCTCTGTTCCAGAATACAGCAGGCCCGTAGCCAAGGGGGAGGCGGGAGGGTTCAACCCCCTAGAATTTTCCTAGTCTTCCTTAGCAGTACTTTGCATACATTCATATAGTATGTGTGTGTGTGTGAATATTATTATAGTTTTAGCCTCCCCTACAGCTTTTGGCTGCCTACGAGCCTGGAACACAGTTCCTCTTTCTTTTGTCGAGAGGTCAAGTTGAGAAAGCGTTTGCTACTGGTGTAGGATACTAGTCTGCAACCTGCTGTCCTAGTAATATCATCATATAGACATTATTTGCACAGTTAATGTACGTCATTATACTAATTATTCACTTTTCTTTTGTTTATTTATTTATTCCT
>JAGDQP010064073.1:0-11626 GCA_022664845.1 Lepisma saccharinum
TTTGAATTTTAGAGATGAAGGTAGGTTGTATGGGATAAAAATAAAAAAAATGTCTTAGAGCGCCGGTATTGACATTTAGAACAGGTTTAAGTCAATTTCAATTTAATATGCGATTTTACTTCCTTTTTTTTAGGAGCTTTTATTTTATATTTTTAGCTTTTTGTCACCCCCTAAACGTGCCGCCCGGGGAGCTTGCTCGATTTTGCCTCCCCTCTAGATCCGCCACTGGTTAAGTCCGACATTTCTCACTATTTCAGAATAAGATATTGGAAAATTGAGGATGTTGATATTTAAGTCATAAGGAGTTAGATTTTTTTAAATAGTTTCTAGTACCAATTACAGTGTAGTTACACTTGCTAGGGTTGATTACTAAGCCGTTTTGTTTGCATCATTTGTCAATCGCATGAGCACCATCATTGAGAAGATTAATCTTACTTTCAATAAGACTGGAAGAACCTGATGTAAGTAATTGTGTGTCGTCTGCATAAAAATGAAACTTCGAACGTTTCATTACTGTCACAATATCAGCTAGATACAAGGAAAACCGTAGCGGACCGAGTATGGAGCCTTGAGGCACCCCCACAGGTTTTTATTATTGTCATTGACGGTATCTTAGTGTTAGTCATGTTTTTTAAACACACCTGTTGTTGCCTCGTGGAGGGTAAGATTTAAACCATTTAATAGAGGAATCGGAAACATTATAATATTTCATGTTGCACTAAAATCAAATGTTTTTGTAAGACCTAGTAGTGTTACAATTACAATCCGTGACTTGTTAACGGAACGTAGAATTTCATCGCTTATACCTGGAGTACTGTACTGCACTGTACCTGTACAGTAATTGTATTGTACTGTGTAATTGTACTGTACCTTTTGTAATGTTCAGAAATAAGAAAGATTCTAACTACAACAGATTAATCAGAGTGTTATTTGTTGAATCGGGAAAGGGGGGGGGGGAATTCCCTGGCATCTAACTTACCTGTTTTCCTGTAGTGCACTTATTCAGGCGGTCTGAAGAAGGAGGTGGTATACTTCCGAAACTGTTACATTTTAAGTTATTTTTGGTATTAAAGAATATCAACCTTGCCAGAAAGCTGTGTTTTTCTTTATTCGAGGTGAATACAAGGCCATATTGTCGTAGTATTAATATTTTATATATATAAATGAAAGTTTCTCTGTCTGTTTCTTATACAAATCTACACTACACAGGCCCACTAATTTACACCAAATTTAGCATGGACTTGTATTAGATACTGGGAGTGGTCGTCCGTATTGCCAATCATTTTAGAAATGCAATTGCATTTTCAAATTGCTTCCATAACTGTGAAAATTTGGCATAAACATTATTTGGGACAATGCAAAAATTCTGTGCGGTCCCCCTTTCCCCAAGCACCCCAGTTGTTAGGGTTGCCAACCCATTTTGAAATTTAACTTACACAAATGACTTTCTTCACTTATTCAAGTCTGTACGCTTGCATTGATTTACAAACACTTTTGCTTGCATGTGCATTATGTAGGCTACTGGAACATCTCGTAGATGTACCATATTCCGTGTCTAGAATCGCGCAGCACTTGTCAGCCTATTTAAAAAGAAAATGATCAAATTGGTTCCAGCACGTTGAACGTATCCGCACCAAACTGCGTATAATCATTATTCGACAAAATACAAAAATACTATAGGCGATCTCCAAGCACACCAGTTGTCAGTGTTACAATGCAAACCCATTTTAAATTCAATTCTTCAAATGCAAATTCAGTTGGACATATTCGCGGCAAAGTTCGGATGAACATTATTCGACGCCATGGGATAAATACTGTGCGACATTCCACCCTCCAACGAACACTATTGTCAGTGTTGCCAATCTATTCTGAGTTTCAATTTTTTTTTTTCAAATTACTCACGTCCCTTTGTTTACACCTAATTTTGCATACATATGCATTCAAAGGAGGATAGGGTTAATCTCTAGGCTTAACCGTTCCGGATATTACCATACTCTACACTTGAGGGGAGTGGTTAGACTCGGATCTCGTGGGAGGATAAAGGGAATTTACTATTTTTTTGCGCAACAGGTTCGAGGGACCTATTTCGCTATCAATTTGTTTATGGAGGGCTGACACTAGAATAAAAGAAATAAAGTTGTGTTGCCAACACGCAGCTATTAAAATTGTTTAGGACAAATTCTTAATGTGACTTAATACTATATTTCCTGTGGGAAACAGCGTCACTTTTATGGCTAAATTGGATGTAGAAACTCCTAGAAAGTGGCTGAAAGATATCAACAATAGAAAAATTCTGATTTTTGGTGGGTGAGAGTTCAAATTGGCTAGATTTAGTCACAAAGTGGCTTGGTTGGTATCACTGTATGTGCAATGTATTTGTTTAATTTACAAAAGTGGTCAAAGAATTTGAGAGGGTAAGGAGAGAGAGAGAGAGAGAGAGAAGACGATATCTCTACCTGCACGTGTATCATTATCGCAAGTCCCACTCAACTGTATTGGTAAACTGTCGTGTTTGTTTCTGCTGATAAGAGACAAAGAAAATGAAGCAACAGCTTGCAGCTCATTCCCCCTCCCCCCTTGGTTTGCTGTTTTTATACACTTCGCGACGCGACGTTCGGAGAAAAGTAGCATTTAAGGAAGTAGCTGCTACTTTTCTTCAGTGGTAACAGTGAAAGCAATTTAGCCAAAGTAGCAGTGATAACGTAGCTGCAACCTTATTTTTTTGCCCATCCCTACTTCAATGGGTGCGGGTATCCTTGATTATTATTATCCCCCCCCCCACCTTTTTCGGTAACAAATAACACCTTGAGAATGTTTTAACTGATGTTCTAAATTGCATTACTGACAGCCAATAATATTCCATTTTGCAATAGTTATGTAACGATTAAAGCTTCATGCTTACAAGCTTAAAAAATACACTTTTTGTACACTTGGCACAAAAATTACAGTTCCTATATCTCGGTACCTTGCAGTTAATAAGGGCAGCTATTTTTTATTACCTATCTATAACACACATTCAGGGTAGGTTTCAGGGTAGGTTTTGATATGATCCTACTGACGGTTTCCTTGTTAGTTTTATATAGGCCTACAAGGAAACAGTCAGTAGGCAGTGATGGCGCCGTAGCGTTGTAGGTAGCGTGTCATGTTCCAGAATACCGGGACCTCGATTTCGTTCTCGCTCTTCATTGTTATATTTTTTTTTTCTCACAAGGAGACCGTCAACATTGTCATGCCGAAACCTGCCCTCAAATTTTTCGTACGTGTCGATTATATCAAAATAACACTCCACGCGAAATTTGAAGTGCCAATTCAAAGTGGAAGTGGGCCAAAAAAAAAATGTCAAAAGTTGGAAAATTTTACTGCCATAATATAAATGTCGTTGGCTACACTGACCGAGTGCCAGGTGGACTGGAGTAGGGATGGTCATTAGTGCTATTTTCCGTAACACTTTTAACAGTAGGTGTTATGTACAAATAGGTGTTAAAACTTATACTTCAAATAGCAGTTCTAAAATAACTGTCTATAACTTGGAGTTCTTTATTCTCAACTGGAATAATGCAATATTAAAGCTCAATTTTAGATTAACTTACTTACGTGGTGTCTGTTGTGTCTGCAGTATTACATGTTAAAGTTTCCAGATGCGTAAATCGTGTGCGACTAAGAGTGATAGACTATTAATGAGGTAATCGCGTCGGTTACTCATAGGGTTGCTAGGACACATTAGAGCAGGGATTCCGTCAGAATTTTCAGTTTGGGAGGTGTAAAGTGAAACTTGGGAGGGTGTAAGTGAAGTTTTGCACGGTTTTTATCGATTTTTGACCGCAAAAAATAGAGTTAGGGGAATTGTCGAGAATTTGGAGGTGACACCCACAACGGGGGGCGAAGAGTCTGGCAGAATCACTGTGTTAGAGTAGTTCATAATTTTCGAAACCTATTTTTTATGCAATTCTCGCAGGTTGAACCAACTAATGGTTACGGAACATTACATATGAAGATACATTTCAATCAGGGGAGTATGAAAGGGGTCCGGGAGTTTGAAAGACTCCGAAATTCAGTTTCATGCAGAATAAATATAATTTAAGGCGTCATACTATGTAGTGTGTCCTTGAAATAACGGTGACCCCCGGGTAGCCAAGTGCTTAGCGCGCTGGCTATTATTGCGCGTGCCGACAGTTTCAATTCACGCAGGCCGGGTTGTGTTGAACGGAGTGGTTCGGAGCCTACTTTACCAAAAACTGTAGGTTCCGTCCTTAGAAGCTAACAACTCGTTTAGGACGTTAATAAAAATTCAATTAATCAAACCCTGAAATAAGGGGGAAACTTCGGGAGGTGATTATTCACATCAAAACAAGAAAGAATTTCCTTTGAAGAAATTTCAAATCATGTATTTTGGAGCTACGAGCGCTCAAAGCTAAAGCAGCCTCATCATAAGTGATGTCATATTTCGACAGTTAATGACGCAAGCCGTGTCGGTTTAGTAAACCACAATCGAAGTTCCTACTCAAGTTGAAGGGGTTTCGAATAGGCAGTAATGCCATTTAATAGGGCAATCATGGAAATCCCCTCTAAACTGCAGTCTTCAATCATAATCATAGATGTAGTGAGTACAACTTTGATATTCATTTGCTAAGCCGATGTCATTGGCTCTCGAGATATGACATTATTTATGAATTTCTAATGTGATTTTAGAAAAGGAAAGTAACAAAAAAGTACATTTCAAGAATTTAGCGCAAAAGTAGAGAATACAAAATTAGGACCACTGCAGAGTACATATCTCGTTTCAGACATTTTTTTCTCGACTCGTTTCTGCATTCTCCACGTAGTAAGCGCGGTCGTTTCTCTCCACCCAGTAGCAAACCTGATTCACTCCACAGTTTCTCTGTCCCAGTGTAGCAAACCTGATTCATATTATGGCAGCAAAATTTTCTGGATTTTGACTTTTTTTTTTGCCCACTTGCACTTTGAACTGGCACCTCAAATTTTTTGTGGAGTGTTATTTTGGTGTAATCGACACGTACAAAAAAAATGAGGGTGGGTTTCGGCATGACAATGTTGACGGTCTCCTTGTCAGTGCTGACAATGTAACTCGTTTAAGCAAACTTTGGATTAGAGAAAATAAATCTTGCTTGGGTTCTTTTGTAACATTTTTTTTAATCATAAGTAAGCACTTCTCTTTGTGTGGTTGATCTGTAGGTATATCCATACCAAATATGTTTTTTAGAGTATTATATACTTTTTAAGGTGAAAACACGCTATACTCTCACATTTTTAGCAAATGTATGTTTTATACTCTTTTTATTCATTATGTATACTGTCTATACCAGGATTTCTCAACGTGGGGGTCGCGACTCCCAAGGGGTCGCTGGTTGTGTGCGAGGGGGTCGCAAAGGGGAGTGAAATAATAAATTGAACTAGGTTTTGTAGGTCAAAACTAATAAATATCAAAGAAAGTATTTTATTTTGCTTACTGCTTTCATTTACTAAAGAAAATGTAGTTTATTTAATAGTTTTTGGATAATATAATTAAGATATTATCAAATGAATCGCCGTGTCCCAGGTGGTAGCGCGCTTGACTACGAATCGGGCGGCCCGGGTTCCAATCTCGGCCAGGACGCCGGAGACTTTTCTCGCAGTATCTCCATGCCTGGCCCTCTGAGGTGCACTCAGCCTCCTATCAAATTGAGTACCAGAGTGCCCTTGGTACTCATGGGCATCTTGGGAAGGTAAAGACGGGTCAAAAGTGGGACTGACTCCTCCCCTTACTTTGTACCATTAAAATACAGGGGATATCTTTACCATTTTTATTATCAAACACACTGTATGACTCACGCGATGTTGTAAGAATAATGAAATCGCGACGACTAAGATCCCTTTTATGCAAACGCTGCGGCTTCAAATCAGGCAACAACTTTTCTTTGGTACCTTTTTGTCACTTACGACACGTCGCGAGAAAAGATGCGATCAGCAGCGTTGCCAGTGCCTACTATATATGCGAGAAGTGAAGAAGATTTATCCGTGCGTATTGTATTCTTTATATCGGAATTCTCTAGTCCCCTTCAGCACCGGGACTGTTTAGATACCGCTGTTAGTAATTTATAAGGACGTAAGAATTATTTTGGTGTAACCTAGGATGACTAGATTTTTTAAACACAAAAACGGGACAAAATATATATTTAAACATTAAAAAACGAGATAAAACAGTACACTTAACTTATTAATTGTTTCTACTACCAACTACAAGCAAATCCTGAGAAACTCAGAAAAAATACCTTTAACTTTTATTCAAAAGATATAAAGATCACAAATCAGGAAAGAATAATACTATTTCAACTATTGCAAGTCAACTTCCTCATTTGTTGATACTAATCTATGGGAATTTGTGAAAGGAATGAAACTGACTGTCAAGTGGCATCGCAATAAATGCTTTACTTGCATACAATAACTTCGGGTGGAGATAGGATGGGGGCACTAAACCGGGTGCTGAAATCTTAAACTACAGCTCTGGCATGACGTTAATGGGTGTTCTGCCCGAAGGCAGCTCTAAGGTCCCTGGACCAGATGAACCGATGGTGGTTTGCCATTACCTTCCATCGGATGAAGATGACGTTCTAAGAACGGGACCTACAGTTTAGCGTAGAAGCTGAAATTCGGCATGAAGATGCAATTATCCCATTAAATAAGTACCCCAATAACATCCCTCAACCCAGATATCGAAAAAATGAAATTTCCGAAGATCTGAAAAGCTGAAGTTCGTCAAGAATATTTCTCACAAGGGCGTGTCGCCAGGATTTTCCCCAAGGCGGAGCAATATTACGTGCACACCCACACACCAATGGCGGATACAGGATTTTCGTGAGAAAGGGACTCTCGTAGAATAGAACAGGGACATTTTCGATATTTTCCCGCTAAGTGATATCTTTTTCGGTATTAAAATTTATTATATTCGCCTCATATTGCTAGGTTTTATCATGGAATATGACACGGGTATTCTCAAAAAATTATATTTCTAGAGAAATCAGATTTGGATTAGATTTGTTCAGAAACAAATGGAAACTTATTCTGAGATAACTTGTTGAAATACTGCTATAAGAAATAAAGCATTTTATCTTGAGAGGGTGCGCGCCCTATCTCTGGACCCGCCCCTGCCTTCCTGACGCCTATGATTTCCGCTTCAGCTCAGAAATAATTATGGAGAAAAGTCAATAATAATTCATAATCATTTCTTCCCCTGTACCTCAATAACAATTTCCATCTCCCGAAAAACCTGGAATGGAATAACTACCATACTAGTTCGCATATTTCGGTGTTCTGATAACGATATCCAACCAGTCCCCGTAGTCCAGGCAGTAACGACTTGCACTTTGAATTGGCAATGGGTAGTTGTGTGGACTTGTGACTAGCGCCAGGAACAGCACATTGTGAAAACACGAGTTAATCGTGTGTGCAATAAAAAGAATACCGAACCTAACTTACCTAACCTCCACATGCGTTTGTTCACTAATTTTATTAAATTTCCTAAAGCGTTTATATGTATAAAAAGAGAAAAGTTATTTTCATTAAGAAAAAATATAAAGGTTCCTTGGATTAGCTTTCCGACATGCTACCAAATACGCTAAAGCACATGCTTGGAAGTAATATTTACGTTTAAGGACTAATACGCATGCGCGAGAATGGCTCAGCCTCGTGACTCATCCTGTCGCTAATTGCAGGTGTTGCGTGGGTTCGAATCCCACGACCGACCATTCTGACTGAGATTTTCCAAAGGTTTCCTCTGTTCTACTAGGCGGAAGCCGGGATGGTACCTGGTCGATTCCTCCCTCATCCTCTACATCCTACATACCCCACCTGGCTTTAGCTAAAGATGCCAAAAGGGCATAAATAAATTCAAATGGAAAATAACGACATCCATCGAAGTTATGAAAACTCCTGGCGGCGACAGGCTTAAATAGTATCACGCTATAAGTAGTGCTTATGAAGTTATGCAAACACAGTCCAGTCGCAAATAAAAATAATAAAAAAAAAAACACGTGATTTTCAAATATTAAAAGTTTATATTTAATTTGTCCTTGGTATCTAATCCTTCGAATTCTGGGTTGAACGTAGCACACACTTCAATCCATTGATTCTTCACATTTCAGTTTTTATATTCTTCTGACGATGAATCCCAATTGCATTTTTTCTCATTTGTCTACCTCTCTGTTCTAATGTTTTTATTTACGAACAGAAATCTCTTAGCAATGACACTAGCAACAATTTCCAACCTTTGCACATAGCAGATAGGAGCAGCTGGGTTAAAAAAAAGAAAAGAAAGAAAGAAAACTAAGAAGAAAAATGCAGATGTCAGGGTTGCCACTACGTTTCGCAAATGACATATATAGCAAGGATGCTCAGCAACTATCGTGAACGCCTGGCAACGCTGGCATTTTCTTTTTTCTTCGTTCGTTTTTCTCTGGATGGGGAATTGATTTATAAATATTAGCTTCTGTGTTTGAGAATGTGACCGCAGAAACTCGGGTGTGATTTGCATGAATGTACTCATTTTCTTCCTTTGTTTTATAGAACGCAGCTTTTGTGTAGTTCGAAAGTCGCTTGAGAAACGTGGTTGCATAAAAGCAGCTTAAGGTGGGGAGGTCATGTAGCTCGGATGGGGGGAAAACGAAGATTATAGTTTATCCTGGTTGGAAAGTGAGATGGAAAGAGGCCGTTGGGAAGACCGAAACGTCATTGGGAAGGCAATATTAAAAAGATCTTCGAGAAGTAGGTGTTCGTGATGAAAACTGGCTTGATGTTGCCCAGGATAAAATCCAATGGCGAACGTTTGTTGCTGCGGCAATGCGCTTGCGAGTTCCACAAGCCATGGAGTTACTTAGTTAGTTATCAAATACAGCAAATCAATTGTCATATTTTGAAATGTCATGTTTTTGTGGGTCGTCAGCCAAAAGTGATGCTAAAAGGGGGTCTATGATGAAAAAGATTGAGAAAGGCTGGCCTATATTATTTTTAGGAGAAGGCTTTTAAAAAAAAATAGAAATACAATTTTTGTCTTTTTATGTTTATGGCTGAAGGAGATTCTTAAAAAAGAACCTATTTGTTAGTGGTTGACAATCAATGATTCTCAAAGGTTGGCAATCCTACCTTGATTATTGTATGTGTCCTGAGTAGGCATTACCTAATGCATAGTTTTTCCCATTCGAGAGGACTGTGCTGAGAAATGAATATTGAATTTTTTACTGGATCTTCTGCCGTGTGATATTGTGTTTATTAGCTTTTACGTGGGATTTTTGTAGTAAGTCGCGTGGGAAATGTAAATGCAAAGACGAGTACGAAGAAACCAATAAAACGTTCAAAGAAAGATTAATATTCAGCTCATTGCACAGTATGCAATTCTATCTCTCCAAAAGGAATAAAGATAAGCATGATATCGAACAGCATATTTCGTTTAAAACTACAAAGAAAATAGGGTTATTAGTTCTAACAAGGAAACCGTCAATAAGATCATGTCGAAATTTTGCTAGGGAATCTAGTAATATACAAAAAAAAAAAAAAAAAAAAAAAAAAAGCTGCCCATATTAACAGCAAGGAACAGTGTTAGGGGCTGGAATATTGGTGCGAAGTGTACAAAAGTCTATTTATTATCATTCATCCAACAGATGTCACTTCTGCTTCACTTTTGTCCTGGAATTATACACTACCGAGATGTTGAGCACCTCCCGTACCCAGCACTCTTCCCCAGGGACGTATTTAGGCGGTCTGGATCCCTCAAAGTTCATTTGTTTTGTAACATCCACATAATTCTGTCTACTTTACACAAGAAACTGAATTTCTAGGGTCCAGACACCCTAAAATACATCTCTGACGAAACATGCTGCGGTATCGGAGGTTATCGATTGCGATAACGATTAAGCACAGTCCTAACTGAGTTCAATTTTGTATTGTTCGCTCATATATAGGATGTTTGATTAATGCCTACAAAAAAATTCAGGGTGAGTACTGAGTACCTGAGATTGAACTAAGAAAAAAGTTAATAAAAACGGATATCGAATATTCATACTTTCGGAGCTATAGGCTGCCGTAGACAGTAAAAAATGGCTGTGTTAATTCAACACAATCCGGTGTACCAGCGTGACTACCACTTTTGTGTGTTAAATCAACACAACACACGGTGTTGATTTTGGTACTGGGAGAAAGAAAGGTTACGACAGCAGCTAGATTTGAACATGGGTTGCTCAGTTAGAAGTCGAGCGCCTTACCGACTTCGCTAAATTGTCAGACGGGAATAGTATAGAGTATAGAGGCTTAAAAAAATGTTGCTGAACCCCAAACACTAAAAAAGTTACTCTCGCGACTTATGCCATGTTTCAATCACTTTTCCATTGTTCAATTAGGGATCACAATCCCCAGTCATTGAGAATATGTTCCATTTCTATGAAAGCAAGCGCAGTATTTGACATTTTGTTACGATAAGAAGGCAGAAATGCTGCTCAAGTGTTTCGCTGTCGCCATCTTACTTGCTTTCATAGAAATAGAATATTCTCAATGAATGGGAATTCTGGTTCCCAATTGACAAATAGGAAGTGATTAAACCATGGGATAAGTCGTGCAAGTAACTTAGTTTGTTTTGGGGGCTCACCAACATATATTTGATCCAATACACTGTAGTCGTTTAATTCAAATGTTGTTCAGTAAATATCGTTTGCATCTAGTGTCTTTTCTATCTGACGATTTAGCGAAGTTGGTAAGACGCTAGACTTCTAACTGAGCAACCCATGTTCAAATCTTGCTGCAGCCGTAACTTTTTTTTCAAGTACCGAAATCAACACCGTGTGTTGTGTTGATTTAACACACAAAAGTGGTAGTCACGTTGGGACACCGCATTGTGTTGAATTAACACAACTATTTTTTACAGTGTATGCGGGGTAAAATAAACTTCATAGCGAATTATTTCGAATACAAAAAATCGGAGAGTAGGCGGATCAGAAGATATTAGAGGAAGTCACACTTGTGCTACCCAAAATGCATATTTGAAAATTCCACAAGCAGGGAGCAAAGGATACCCAAAGAAACCAGGGAATCCCAAAAATTCTTCCAAGTAAACGTTGGTCAAAACCAGAATAAATGAGATTACTTCTAGAGAGGTAACAATAATTCGTTTACTGCATTTCGATATTTCAAGTATAGATTCAGAATGCGGAGCGATTATTTAAACTCATACTCAGGAGTATGAGTAACAATAATTCAATGAGCAGTTAGATTATTTGTCACGAACGGGACAGTGTGTCATTTCTCAGTGGAATTGCGGTGATTATGTGAATAACAGATACAGGTAAGGTACACGGAAAGAAATTAGTTTTAACTAAGTCAAGATTTTGCTAGGTTGATGACCAAAAGCGTTGCCCATAACCTACTGGTTGTTTCCCACAACCCTTTCGAGACATGAAAGTACCTAATTCTGTAGGTAAATGGTAACCCATTGAAAAGGTTTAACAGAAATCAGGGTAAAAACAACCAATTCGTGGGTAGTCAGTTACCTACACGATTGGTACAAGAAGGAATAAACCAACAACACGGTTAATTTAAACAATATGATTAACCCACTGCTCGGTTATGCTAACCGTTTAATGTGCAG
>JAGDQP010064075.1:0-11626 GCA_022664845.1 Lepisma saccharinum
GAAGAGGGAAACAGTACCGAACATTAGTTGTGCCCTCTTACGGTAGCGGTGTATATTAAAACCTGTTCCAATTTTGACTGTTGTGATTTGAATCAGAAACAGTAGTAGGAGTGCTCTTGGAAGTACTGGTTGTGCTTGAAATCGTTGGAGCGACATTTAGTTTATTTGTATTTACTATATAATCCCCAGTACAATTTACTAACAAACATTAGTAATGTCAACAAATTATAAGACCTTGTACTGCTTCCTGTTGCCGAAATATTGACAGAGATGAAAGAACAATTGTCCAAAGACAAAGATAGCGCGGCTCTAATTCCATTATGAACGGATGTTGACTACGTAGGGTGTTCTGCCATCTTTTGAGAGTAGTAAGCCAAAGCTGATGCATGAAATTTACCTTGCGATCGCTAGTTGTCACAACTATGCAACAATCGTTCTTAGTTAAAACTATAGTCACGAATGCTTCTTGGGGATCCTTGTATCTCTTCCTCCTTGGCAAAAGCCGTTTAAGATCACAACTGTTCAGCAGTTGTTTGAACAAAACGTGCGTCATATTGGCATTGTTTTTTCAGCACTCATTGTTCAAAATAAGGACATAGTGCCAATCACGTGGTTCATAGATGAAGCATGGTTCCACATGTGTGGCTATGTCAACTCACAGAACCTTCACATTTGGACTTAACATAAACATGTGCGCCGCCAGAAATTTAGCCAGGAGGGAGCAAATTCAGGAAGACCACGGATTTACAGGATTAGGTAAAAAAATTATAATGTGTGGTGGTTGTATGGACTAAACAATAGAGACTCCGTTTTTATCCTTAAATTTAGTAAATTGATACATAAATAGATATAATGTAGATATATGCATGAATTTATCTGAGTAATCACTATTACTCGATCAAATAAGTCATTGTTTCTCTCTCTCTCTCTCTCTCTCTCTCTTTTTATAACAACATTTTTGTAAATATATAAACAGATATGGAACAAGAAAATACGAGCAACTACTGTATATAGGAAACGGGAAGTTGTGTTTCCAGCTTGGCAACACGGATTTTGCACGGGGTGTGTCTCTTGTTTGTTTGTCATATCAGCGACTAGGTCCCGGCAGATAGTATGCCAGTGAAGAAAGCGAGTGCTACGCGCAGGTGGTAAAATGCAGGACTTGTCAGACTTCCAACGCGGTCAAATTGTACAAATTGCATCCGTAAGGGAAACTGCTCGCCTATTCATTGTGTCACCAACATCCGGAGGTAACGACTGCGTTAAAAATATGGCAAGACAACATCGGCTAAGAAGAATATGTGAAGGCTTAAGATGAGTGAATTCCCACCATGTCGATCCTGTTTCAAAAAACAACTTCACCAAGAACCAGACAAGGTCAATCAATGTTCATAGTTGAATAGGAGTTGCTAAGTCGTTAATCACGGATACCAACGCCAAACTTCACGAAAGCTGGGTAAAGAGAATAAGAGTTGGACATCTGAGGACTAGAAAAGGGTAGTATCTTCAGATGAATCGTCGTTTATCTTATTTTCAATAAATAGTCAGTCGTGTTTGTGTGTCGCGAACTCCCAAGGAAGCCTACGATACAAAGTGTCTTCTTCAAACTGTCAGGCATGACTCTGGTGAGTGATTTTTTGTCCATGATTTCGTAGTTTTCAGTGTTCTCCATCATCGTGTTTCCGATTGCGAAAAATTATAAATTTTGGGTGCTCATTTGCATCCAATAGTACAAAGTTTGTTTCCCAATAACAAAGCTATTTTTCAGGACGATAATGCCTCCATTCACATAGCCTGGAAAGTGCATTCAGGAGCACAGCTACAAAGTGCAATATCTTCCCTGGCCAGCAATTTTGGAAAAATGATTGAACGAGAGATTCCCGTCTCCAGTACCCTTGCAGCATTTGGTGGATTTTCTGCTGAAAGAATGGTACAATATACCACTGGATACTGTTTGCGATTGGTGTATATTATTTTGCTGGAGGATAGAAGCTGTATTAAGTGCAAATGGTGGCCCAACACCTGATTAATAAAGGAAAAGTGTGAATTTCAGAGGCGTTCGTGCTTTTTTGTCCAGTACTTGTGTATAAGGAAACAAAGAAATTGATGCATTGACTGACTGACACTTAAATGGATGAATACAATGAAACGTAATTTTCTTTTACACACTTTAAACTTCTTCATAAAATTACATTCCAAAGCTTCTACAAACAATAATTTTATTGCCATAACGATCTTTCGTGAGGGCACAAAATGTGTCTTTGTCGCGTAAAGGAAAAAGACAGTGCAAATACTTTAGGATAATATTAACTGAAATATACAATCATTTACGCAAGAAAGTGGCTGAGTCTTTGCCTTGTGGATATTCCTTGATATTTATGTGCACATACTAAACACAGAACCAAATAAATGGACATTTATTTAATATACGAAACACTAAATGTAATCGATATGATTACAAATAGTTATAGTATGAAACACACGGACACCTACTACTTCGTTCTTCCCTGTAGATGGCGACGCCTCTTTTATTCCTGTTGCGAATTAAATTGTTTGTTATATAAAATAAAAATTCCAAAGCCAATGTAGGCATATGTTCCCTCTTGCCCTTACATGCCGGCGCCCATGAACATAATCCATACTCTTTTCATAAAGCAACTATTCACCCACAAGAGGTCGGCGTTTCGTGCGTAATATCTGTTGAAAGGACATTTTTTTTTTTTTTGTCGACGAGACTTCAACACTGCGAAGTATTAATTGATTTTTATGCTGTTTGCTGAGCAATTGGCTGACATATTGTTACATTAAGGGTATTTTCAACAGGGTGGCGCCACATGCCATACCTCAAATGAGCACTTGACGCAGATCCAAAGTGTCTTTGAGAAACGGATAATTTCTCGACACTTGTGGCAATCGACATCACCTTATTTCACACACCCTGACTTCTTTCTATGGGGTATCTTGAGGAAATAATGTACCATACACGTTCTCGGACATTGTGTGAATTGACCAGTTACAAACTGAACCAACGGTATGACAACAGCATGCTCAAATGAACAGTCAGAAACATGGAACGGCGTATCAAACTGTGCCTTCAGGAGGACGGAGGGCATTTCCAACATTTAATGAAAAGGTTAGTAGGACAGCATATTTATACTACATTTCAGATATAATAACTTGTTACTGGCCTTATTCTTGTTCACATACATTGATAACGAAATGTGTCGGTTTCATATAAATCAGACTATACAAGTCCCGTTTTTGACAAATTTCGATGAAGTTCTTTAAATAGGCAGAAAGAAATTTTAAACCATGTAACATACTTTTTTTTTCTAATAGATTTTATAACCAAATACAGTGCAACATCATTTCGTTTGCTCTGCAAATTATTTTTAAGCTCACTTAACTTGCCACAGAGAGTGATCGAGAAGGTATATTCGATTATTACTGGAATATTACAAAAGCTGAAGTGAGTCTCACGCACTAGACAGCAGAGTTGAAAAGAGTGAGAAGACATCGAAAGAACCTATATCTAATTGGGTTATACTGTACTACTAATGAATGTCTCATGAACGTGTGAAACATTGTCAGCAACTTTGTAGAATATAGAATAAAAAGAAGAGTTAATTTGTATACTACCGTACATCATAAATATTAAAAAATATATTCTTCCAACATCATACACATGGAAAATGTATCGACGTAGTCTTAAAGTATAGTTTAGAACAGGTAATAAATTATAGATATCCCTGCAACATATCCGTTAAAACACTCAATGACGATGAGTTAGGAAAGAATTTCATTGGGACCAAATGGAGAAATATTATCAGAAGTAAGAATGATTTCGTCCACCCACCACGAGGAAGTAGCAAATGTCATTGGCTGCTTGTCAGCACCTAGAAGATGATGGATTGATACCTAAACATACCCACTACTCAGAATTAGGGTTTCCGAAAACGTTTCCTCAGTACCACCTAAGGATGAAAGGAATGGCACAACAGGGATTCCGCCAGGATTTTCAGTTTGGGGACGGGGTGTAAAATCAAAATTGGGAGGGTATAAGTATAGAGTTTTGCACGGTCTCTACTGATTTTTGACCGCAAAAATATTAAAGTTGGGAGGGGGTGTTCTCGAGGATTTGGGGGGTGGGGGACTGGCGGAATCTGTGGCACATTTACTGGGGGCCATGGGTACTTCCTTCTCTCTCCCTTGTTAGAAAGTTCTGCTTGCCGAGAACGTCATCTCTTACAGTTGAGAATGGCTTAGTCCGTAAATGGCGGAACAGCTTAGGATTCTAAATTTTAATCTGAATATCATTTATGAACTTTAGGCAACTATGGCACAGGCCAGATAGCAAAGTAAGTAACAAAATTTAACAAGTACTTAATCTAAAACTAGCAACGGTGAGATATAAAGATAGTAGCCATCCACCTACTTCCTATGGTCAATGAACTTTTCTTGACACGATTTTTTTTTTTTTTGCTTGTTTACAGCAAATTTTCACAGAACAAGATCGAAAATGCAACTGATGAGTTAAACACATAGTTGAGCGAGCCGAGGGAGAAGTAAGAAAAGATTGATTGTATGTTTGAAGTAACATGGGCATGGTAAACAAATGTGAAAATGACAACCTCATCCTAGAGCATTTTAACAGCTGATGAAAGCAGACCACCTTTTCGTTCCTTGATCACAAGCTATTAACATCGATGACTACGCAAATTCGTACAACGCTTCTGTGTTTTGATTTTCTTTCTGTCGGCTTATGTTTAATATATCAAAGCATAATTCATGGCGGTACCTCGCAGAAACTGGATTATTGCTTTTTTAAAAGGAACAATGGCTTTTTTTCTGCAGCAAACTGAAGGTTCGATACACTTTTCGATTTAGGAAGAACCTTTTCAGCAATGGTTTCGTATAAATTAGGAATAAGAATTGAATTCACATAAACCGATGAGCTATATATCTATACCGTAAAACGGGGCTACTTGGAAACTTCCTTAGTTATTTTGTCTGCATCACTTCTATTCCATTGGATTTTTAAAGCACTTGCAATAGTTTAGTGTTCCTCGTACCTTCTGACATTCTATAAAATACGAGATAATTGAGTATTTGTTGTAGCAGGAACAAAATCAAATAGGCAGTTTCCAAGAAACCCCAAAAGTGAGGCTACTTGGAAAGTGAACATATTTTCCCTACTTATGGCTTAGTGTAAACGAAGATTATATTCTATCCTGGTTGGAAGGCCGGATGGAAGGAGACCATTGGGAAGACAGATACGTTGTTGGGAGTACAATTATAGAAGAGATCTTCGAGAAGTAGGTGTTCGTGATGACTGGCTTGATATTGCCCAGGATAGAATCCACTAGCGAACGTGTTACTGCGGCGATGAACTTGTGAGTTCCATAAGCCATAGAATTAGTTAGTTATGGCTTAATGTAACAAGATGGGATTACTTGGAAGCCATTACTGAAATGTTGAGGTTGTTCGGAGAATGATATGCAACATAATAGAGTAGAACATAAGGGTAAAATAAGATAAGGCATTATTAGGAGAACTAGTGATATTTTAATTTAATACAAGGTTTTGTAAAATTACACAAATGATATTTTTGAAAACACAAGAGAATGGGACTCTAATTATGCGGAAGAAAAACTTGAAACTGTAACATAAAAAAAGTCAAAAAGTCAGAAACTCCTTATGTTTTGTGCAGTGAAAATATGTCAAAATGGTGTGGAGCTGCTTTACATATTAATAATGTTTAAACATTAAAGCGTAGAAAAGTAAAGACGCCAGACACTACGTGCGTCATTGTGCAGTGGCAAGATATCAAAATGAGTTTGGAATATCCTTGGCTCATATAGTCCTTGAAAAACATTAAATTATGAGGGGAAATGGGAAGTAATTAATTATTGTATACATAGTTCATTTTAGTCGTTTGTTGTCGTATAAATAAAATGGAAATGAGTAAATATGATTGTTCTATAAAAAGTAGACATCCTGTTGTACTTAAAAAATGTTTTGTTTTTAATTTCAGACTATTGGTTCCAAGATGACGTACTTTAAAGTTGAAGAGCAGCATCTACGTCATTGCATGCTAGTTTTGTTTCATCAAGGAAAGAATGCTACCGAGGCTACTAAAATCATTTGCTCGAAGTATGGAGACGTATTGAAGGTTAACAAATGTCAGCGATAGTTAAGGATATTTGCAGACAAAACTTTTTATCTCTCGGATTGTCCTTGATCTGGAAGACCTCAGACGCAAGACGACGATGCTCTAAAGAGTCTCGTCGAATCAGATCTAAAACAAACCATACAACAATTAGCAGACACACTTAATTCATAGTGGTCAACTGTCCAAGAGCACTTACACAAGGTTGGGAAGGTTTATAAACAGTTTATAAACTACTAGAAATCAATAAAGCACAGAGGAGGGTGATTTGCAATTCATTGTTGACCAGACAATAAAATGACCCAGTTTTAACAAGCTTCGTAACTGGTGACGAAAAATGGGTGCTGTATAAGAATATTAAACGCAAGCAAAAGCGGTTTTCGCCAAATCAACGTTCAATTTCCAACACCTAAAGGTGGACTTCATCCACAAAAGTTTCTGTTGTGCGTTTGGTGAGATATTTATGGAATTATTCAATACGAACTTATGGAACAAGATCAGACTATCGCAGCAGTCATCTACTGTGAACAATTACAGCGAGTACATCAAGCATTGTTACGGAAACGTCCTGCGCACGTCAATCGTCAATCAACTATCTTGCAGCACAATAATGCAAAACCACATTCAGCAAGATTGACTCAGGAAAAAAAATAGGCTGATAAGATAGGAAGTTCTACTACATACTCCATATTTACCGGATATCGCACCTACTGACTATTAATTATTCAAGTTCTTAGAACAAAACATAAGACATGAAATCTTCCCTTCCCTGCGCAAGTTTATGTTCAAAAACAGTTACTTTCATTATTTGTCTCCAAAGAATAATATCTTTTCAAACAAGGCATTCTAAACCTCGTATATAGTTGGAAGAAGATTCTAATTAACGATGGTGAGTATATTATTGAATAATGTTCATGTTTTCTCAACTACAATTGATGCTCAAAATGTCTTACAAATAATAGATTACTTTCCGGTCCCCCTTATACAAAATGTTCGAGAGCTTCTAAACCTACTGATGTTATTGTGTGAAGACATCAAAATCAAATTTTGACAAAGTTAAGGTAGTCATGTTTCTCCTCTCCTTTTCCTTGGCAGAGTTTTTGGCAGGTAATTTCAGGCAGAGTTTCAACAATATCATCTCCCTCAACTTCCACCTGAAAATTGAAGAAAGTTTTGAAAATAGTCTTTAAAATGAAACCTTTAACGGCTAAAAACAGGAATCTCAAGTTATTTTGTTGGAAACTGTATGCTCCTTCACATGTGATAGTGTCGACCGCGCAACTGTCGAAGTGTTTTCAAAACACAATTTCCAGAATTTACATTTACTTGAAAATAAGGACATCTGAAGTTTTATTTTTTTCAGCAACAGTAGGATGAATTTAGACATTTTGCATCAGTCATAGAGCTTGTTTCCACAACAGTGCCTATAAAAGAAATTAGGTGACTATTGATTCATTATAGTGAGTTATTTACAGATATAACTAACTGTTTATATGCCAGGTTTCCAAGAAGCCATAGAATTTCCAACTCTATGATAGTTCCGGTTTATAAAAAAAGGCGATAAATCCGACTGTAGTAACTACCGAGGAATATTACTCCCAACATGTTACAAAATACTGGGTAATAAATATCCTGCCAACTCGCCTAAGCGTATACGTAGATGAAATAATTGGAGATCACCAATGTGGAATTTAAAAGAAACAGATCTACGCTGGACCAGATTCTTGCCTTCAGACAAATCTTAGGGAAGAAATGGGAACACAATGGGAGTATCACCAGTTATTTATTGACTTTAAGAAAGCATACAATATCCTGGTCCAATTTGGAATTCCGAAAATACTTGTTCAACTAATGAAGATGTGTCTCAGTGAGCCCATAAGCAGGGTACGGATAGGTAATAATATGTCAGATAGATTCGAGATTCGCAACGGATTGAAACAAGGTGATGCCCTGTCACTATTACTGTTTAACTTTGCGCTAGAATATGCGATTCAGATAATAAAAGAGGACAAAAGTGGACTAACATTGAATAGTTTGAATCAACTGTTCGTATACGCGGATGATGTAGATTTAATAGGGGACGATATAGATATACAACAAAGTAACACCGATGTCTTAGGAGAGGCGTGCGATGAGATAGGTATACAGGTAAACATAGAGAAAACAAAATACATGGTAACAAGCCGAAACACAGGGAAATAGATATACCGGTATAGCAATTAAGAATGAGAAAATAGAGGAAGTAAACAAATGTAAGTACTTGAGAGCATATGTAACAAGCAAAAACGAGGTTACGGAAGAAATACAGTCACTTAGCAGAGTCGCAAAGTGAAGAAGCAAAAACGAAAAAAATGGCTTTCTAGAGTGGCATAATTGCAAGACAATTCGAGATAGCTGATAGTAGCAACTGGATAGCTTAGTGCTTGGCGCTTGCTTGGTATAAACAGAAAACTCTGTGAGAGAGTGTGTGGTTTAGAAGGTATCTTACCAATGGCCGGTGTACAACCTCCATTAAGCTTTTAAAGACTGCCAAAAAAGCTACCAAATTGTACAACGATGAACACAAATGAAAAGTCGTAGCCAGTAAAATAACTTTATTTAACTTTTTTAATTAATTATCGAACTGTTGAACTCATACTTTTTTCGTTCGTTATTACCTATCAACATAGTGGTAGATTGGTACATAGAAGAATTGTTGAACTGATCAGATCGCAAACTATTTCAATAACTTTAAAAATTGTAAGCTTAGTTTAATTTTTCAAGTAGGACGTACTCTGAAAACTGAAATTACTTGTTACCGTACGCTTTTTTTTATAGTACTTTTGATATAATTAACGTCTGTGTTGTAACTCTTTGGCATGTTTTCGTTTATCACGCCATCTCCCTCATTTTCCCCCTTTCCAGGTTAGCAAATCTCCCGCATTGGCACTTCTCTAGGTTGACAGGTATGACATAGGACATTTTATATGAACATGAGTGTACAGCACACGCTACCCTTGATACAGTAAGAGAACTCTAAGCACAACATTGAACGGAAAAAAGGGGGGAAAATCCTATGAACATTTCTGTGTCAGTATCGGCAAAACATATAATAGAAAGAATAAGATTGGAAACATTGGTAGTCTTCAAGACGTCTTGCATTATCTTGAAGAGGTATTTCAGTTGAAGGAAGTTATACATAGTGTGGTTTTCCAGCAATATTTTACCCAAACTATTCCATTAATTCCTTCTGTTTCTTCTCATCCAACAACACACGCACACAGAGGGGAGGAAGAGAAAGAAAGAAAGAAAGAGAGAGAGAGAACTAAATCTCAAACTCTGCTATTGGAGTGTAGACAGCTCTGTAATATAGGATAGCAACATCAATCTAATTTAGAAGATCCTCAGCTCAACATCAGATTTTGCGTTAACCCATTCTTCTCCTTTCTTCCTTTCTCTCTATCTCTCTTTCTCTTTGTCTTCTCTTTATCCTTTTGGCTTAATCTTAAAAGCTTTCCTTCACATGTTCTACCTTAAACCTCTTTCCTGTTACATAAAATGTGTTAACCTCGTGCTATATTGCAGATGAAAGTGCTCTTCCTTGTACCGTACTTACTGTGCTAACGGTCTCAGCTTGTTCGTAAAATATCACTTTCTTGACCATTCTAAATTGCATCCAACCCACTTCAAGGATAAATTAAGATAAGAAGATTCCTTATTAGTAGCTACCGTGCAGGCTCCTGTGGTGTGATGCACTTAAGCGTGGCCTCTTCTAAACTCTGTAATGCCCAAATAACATCATCTCGCTGTTGCATTCAATCAAATTATTCAAAACAAAAACAAAAAGCTCTTATTTGCTAAGTTACATAATGGTGTGTTTTACATTAAGATATTCTTTTATCAACGGAATACGTTTGTCAATTTTCCTATGCAACTTTAATCAATCATTGTTGTTATCTCCAGTTTACAAAATCTATGTCGCAATTCAAATATCTCGCAATCCATCTCCTGTATCCCAATCCGAAATTGTTACGACATAGTCTTCTTTAAGCTCTATCAGGGAAAACTTGTAATGGTGCCCAATCAAAAGTAATCAACACTCATTTATGCTTTCTTTACCAGCATGCACATTCCACGGGAAACATTATTTGATTTCTGATTTTCATTCTCAGTGACTACTTTACTTAGCTAAAGGTATACAGGGTGTCCCATTTTAATCAAACCACTGGAATAAGCACTGAAATAAAATACAAAAAGTGTGCAGTGGAACATGTAGCGACAGAAGGGGGACAGCCTTCCATGTACAATGGAGTTCTGTCACATGCACAGTGTTGCCACCTCAACACAAACTATTTTTTTCAAATGGGATATAGGTTCAATACTTTCGGAGGTGATAGTATGAGTCATGATAAACAAAAAAGTTAATGTGAACATGGTGCTTCGTTTCGGAGATACAGTGATTCCAACTTGGAGCCCAAAATTAACGTCTAACAATGGGAAGAAAATGAATAATTCTCAATAAATCATAAACGACGCATTGAATGAAACTTTTGTTGGTGGAAATTCGTTTGTAACAACATGGTAGATATCAAAATTGAAAACACGATGTCACCAGATTGTCAGTGTTGCCAACCCGATATTACGTTTTAATTTTTCAAAAGGCACTACGTTGTGTTATTAAGAATTTGGCATCCTCTGGTAATGATAAACAACATACGTAATGCACACATTGCAGTGTTGCAAACTGTGGATGAAATATCCTAGGGAATTACATAGTTTGTATAAGATCGAGAAAATCTTTCTGTCTTATCCACAGATTACCATCCAGTCAGTCAGGGCGGCCCTCACGATCCGTCTGGCAGGCGTCTAACGTGGGATATCCCCCTTTCTCCTAACTTGACCATCGACGTATGACTCCATAGATCACGACCCATGTGAGTTGCAATTCTGCAAAATGTCCAACCGGCCACTTGCAGCCCCACTATATACGGCTATGCTCGAACCCCATCGTCTTCTTGGCAGTCCAGACACAAACAAGATTTACATATCACACCTAACGAAACTCTCCATGTTGGCAGATGGCGATAGATGTAATGCGATGAGGGACTTCGTCACGTGGCTACTGCAGGCTGCGAGTGTGTTGTAACCTTCAAACTCAGATCAACGTACATTCTGTGCTGTGGCCATCATTAGAATCGGCCGAGATTTACTGGACATTCTTCAATGCATTTCCATTAATGTATTAAAAATATGAGATCCGAATTACGTTCAGGTTTGAATCTGAGACATTTTGCAACAGCACATACCAACTTGCCATTAAAGTGGTCACTACAACACAAACTATACAAATGAAGAACAAAGGTTTTAAAGTATAAATTTGTAACTGACAACAAAACATAGTTGCACGTCTTGCAATTAAGATCAAAAAACACTGAACTGCTGAACAAGACTATATTATTCGTAAATAATAAATTACAC
>JAGDQP010064076.1:0-11625 GCA_022664845.1 Lepisma saccharinum
GTGTGTGTGTAAGAAACCCTGATAAATTGTATTGAACAGCTGCGTACACCTGCACTGCTTAATCGCCGACAAGGAATTAGAAGGCAGCTTGTTGATATAATTAGCTGTTTTCTTATGGCTCCAATTAAATTCACCCTCTCTCTTTCCATATTATACAGGGTGTTCTAACACCATTGCTTCATATTATAGTCTACAAGTGTTTAACAAGCATTCTTCAGAGAAGAAAGGAAGGTGACAAAAAATACAAAGTTATTTCCGATGTTGCACTTTTGATATTTACTTTGAGTCCTTTTTTGCGTAAAAAAAATGATGAAATATCAATAAATTTGAATTTAAGTGGTGAGGAAAAAATATATTTGTTTATAACAACTACAGAACAATTTTAAGGAGCAACCCGGGTTCAAATCCCGGCCAGGAAACTGGAGACTTTTCTCGCAGTGTTCCCATGCCAGGCGCTCTGAGGCCTCCTATCAAATTGAGTTCCAGAGTGTCCTTGGTATTCCAAGGCACCTTTAGGGAGGTAAAGGCAGGTGAGCGTGGGACTGACCACCCCAGCTCACTACGTACCGTAGATCGAGAATATATGGGTGCTACCTCCACATCCCCCATGCGCCGTTCCCGGCGCGTGCGTATCGCACAGGGGATAGCTTTACCATTTTTTTAGGCAACCGTATAGTCTCAATCGAAACATTAATTATCCACACAGAAAACGAACTTCTATGGTACTATCAAATTTAGCTTTTTTTTAAAAAAATGTTCGTGCTTCTTTTTTATTATTATTATATTTCAATACAATATACAGGGTGATTGATTAATCGGTGCCAAAAAAAAATGAGAGTGAATTGCTGACGACGAAACAAAGAAAAACAAAGTCCTTTAAAGAAATGTCGAAAGATGCGTGGTTTTGGAGCCACAGATAGTCAAAGTTAAGGCGTCATGGTAATAAGCGACGTCATAAGTGGTGACCGCTAATCAAGTCAAACTCGAAGTAGTACCCAATTTATCTAGCAATGTTTAATGTTGAGTGAGTGTCCCATAAACAGGTTTAATAGGGCAAGCATAAAAATCCCTTCTAACACAAAAATATTCGCCAATCATGATCATAATAGACTGTATTGAATACTGCTTCGATTCTGCCGATCCCAGGCCAAGTTTGGCGCAGCTAGATCTAACTGAATGGAAGCAATTTGAAGATTGTGTATTTTTAGATGTGTTGGCAACACTGAAATGCTGCACCGATCAAGACGCTTCCGACGGCTCTGAGTTAGTCTGAGCCTTTTCGACAACATCCAGGCATCTTTGTACACCTTGTAGTTCCTGATATTTAATTTCTGGACATGGACGGACACAATGGGCGGGAATATAAGGTCCTTTTGCTATAGCTTGTCTATCACGGGACCTGAACACCTTTGGAAAAGAAGTGTAATTGATGTGGTTTGTTCGTACGCTATACACGAGAACAATTCTTTGTAATTTTTCCTCCGTAATTCCCTCTCGCTGCCTGTTGTCTCTTCTCTTGCGTTGTTAATTCAATAAACCAGGTTTCTGTACCAAACGGAACAGCGCTTGACTTCCCACTCTGTGGAATACGCTTCTCCAGGAAGCATTTATAAGGAAGAGAGTGTGGGGGCATGTGTAGTGAAGTGGAGGAGGATACTTATGTGCTCAGGTAGACAACTCGTGACATCACCGGATGTTTCATTGTTCTAATATCCGCCATGCAGAACTTCCGGTTTTCAGGTATAGTTGAAAAAAAAATGACAACAGCAGCAAAAATTACATGTTTGGTGCAAGAAACGGTGATCAGAAGACCGTGAATATTAAAAAAAAAAGGTTTAATTATTTTATTTTTGCTGCTCGAAAAAGCACACTTCTTGTACTATATAAATAGCCTTTGATGACTTTAATAATGTTGTTCTGCCCGAAGGCAGATCTATAATCCGAAGGTCGCTGAGTAAGGTGAACCAATGGTGGTTTGTCATTGCCTTCCGTAGGACTATACGATGACATCAAAAGGACGGTTCCGAACCACTTGTATTCCCACCTGGTATCGAAGTTGTGTCCCGTTGATTACAAAGCAGCGAGCATTACCACTCACAGAGAGGGCTTTATTTCCACCCTTGACTTTGCCATGTAAAAGAAGGCAACACTTTTTCACCTGTGATAACTATTTGGAAGAGATTTTGTACACATGGGCGGGTGTAGAACCCATGGAAATAGTCTTTTGTTTTCATCATCCGAAGAAACAAAGTATACTTCATCACTTTTCTCCTTATATATTGAAGTAGTTCCGTAAACAAAGATGCACTTTGGTGTTTGTCTGCAAATGCTGTGTACAAAATGAATAAAATATGCAGAAATTATGGAAAGCAGAGCTGTTTAAAGTCCCGAGAAATGGAGTGAAGGTTGAACAATGAATGGGCTGTTACTTTGTTGTTCAGTCTGGAAAGTTAGGAGATATAACCGGTCTTTTTCTTGTATATGATTAGCAGTAATCTTAAATTGAATTTGATTTTTTATTTATGGTCTTCAGGATATCTCATTCTAAGATCGGGATAGGGTATGGGAGACGAGGTTGGAAGGTATTCGGTCAGCACCTAGTTTGTAAGTACCATCCCAGCATGTTCCTGGAGTGACTCAAGGAAAAACCTCCGTCAGAATGGGCGTCCGTTGGGATCGTTCTCAGGACCACCAACTGATGAGTTACGGCCGTTTGGTTAGTAGTCTTCTGCTGGCGTGCAAGTTGTACTGTTTCGGTGAGTTATGTTGAAAACTAGTTGCTTTTCTAACTCTTGGAGAAGGAATTTTAATTTTAATTTATGGCCTTTAGGCATCTAAGGCTCAGGCCTGGATAGGCAAGGAGAAAAAGTTAGGGAAGGTGTCCGCCAGGGTCTATGTTGAAGGTGCCATCCTGGCATTTCTCTGGTGTGACTGAGGAATACCCAGGAGAAACCTCAATCAATATGGTCGGCCGCTAGGATCGAACATACGTCCTTTCGAATGCCACGTCAGCGCTCTACAACTGAGCTACAGCGGCTCAGTAACTCTTGGAGAAGATTTGAATTTTCAGTCATTTTAGCAGAGAAAAAAATCAGGTTAATTTATTCCGTGAAGATAAATATTGTGTTATGAGTTTGCAAGAGCAGAGAGAGAGAGAGAGAAAGGACCCTTTCCCGGATTCGCTTTCTGTTATCAGGTATATTATTTACATTTCTCTCACTAATACCGTTTTCAGTGCTGTTTTCTCTTTCTTCTTCTTTTTTCATTTCATCGTAATTTTTATTTCTTTCGTTCCTCCTCCTTCTTTTTTTTTTAACTTTTCCCAAAAGAGTTTTCATTGATTTAATGGAAATTAGGCTCAGATATGAGAAACCAGAGACAAAAGACAAAGGGGACAAAAGACGCTCAAGGACACAGAAGGCCGAAAGTTTGAGACGCTTATTAAATTTTCTCAAAATAGGATTTTTTGTTTTCATTCTTTTGATGCTGGTGAATAAAACAATAATATTGCTTTTCTTTTCCATAGGTTTGTTTTCAATATTATTTTTTAGGTCATGTTATGAAAACTTAGCTCAACTTGTCTTATGTCGAAGAAATTACGGAGACAAATTAATTATTTCCACTGTGTACTTTCCATGCGTTCAGTATTTGTTATTACAGAATATATTTTTCAATGTTCTCGGTACTTAAATAGAAACTTATAAGTTTAAAGTCACAACTAAAATGTTGTAACAATGAATAGTTAATTTGCACTCTTTCTATTATCCAGGCACTATTTTGGCCGAGAAGGTGGGCTAGGTACATTTAGGTTAGTTTACTTAATCTGCCTGGATGACAGGAAATCGAGAAGCTAAGGACATAGCCGGGTTCGACTACCGGTGCAGACTGTCAGTTTTAATGTTGACCCAGTATCGGAGGTCAGCTGGAAAGAAGTGACGGCCTGTATGTGACTGTGTGTGGGGGGGGGGGGGGCATTTTCAACTCAGGGACTACTACGGCTAAGAAGATGGCTTGTTGGAAAAGTCTCGAGACGAGTTCAAACCCGTATCATTCATCCAGAGCTCAGGGGCGGATCTCGAGTTCTGGGGAGGTAGGGAAGACTTTCAACTCAGGAACTGCTATGGCTATGAGCTAGGGCCCGTTTTGCTTTGATTGGTGTTAAAAACTGTCACAAGATATCCTTGCTTTAGGAAATATTTGTGTCTTTTCTTATGTAATTACGTGTATGTCTCCTTAAATTTATTTTCCATTTTGGGGACTTGTCTCGATTTTTGCTACCCTATATTTATATTGCATTTTATAGTGATGGCCACCGTGATTTACTGATCTTAATTCTTCAGTGCTAAGGGCCGCGGTGGCTAAATGGTATAGTGTTCACATTTGGTGCTAGGGATCGTCGACCCGGTCGCTGCTTATGCCATGTGGGTTTTGTGGTGGACAAACATCGTGTACGTGGGTTCTCTCGGTGTTTTCCCGTTTCCTCCCACTTTCTTCATTCAACTAATTCATCCATTTGACCTGAGCCAAAGTTGCGTAAAGGTTTTATAAGTTAAATTAAAAAATCTTCACAGCTCAAACGGATTACCAGATCAATTGGTCAAGTTTCGGACCCGGTCAGGCCGGGGGCACCAAAATTAACCCGGTTTCAGCTTTGTAACTCGTGCATCTCCAAATTTATCACAAAAGTATTCAGTACCCGTAAAACTATCTCAGGGTTATTCGTATCCATACTATAGGGTAAACGGTTGGTTAATATCGTGATATTTCCTAATTTCGTGACAGATTGGATTTTGGAATGTCACGTCATTACCAAAAATTGTCGCATAATATTGTCGCCACTACGTGGATCTAAAGGTATTGCCTGCATTCTATGTGGTAGTTGTAACTCGAGAACTCTTGGATGTTTATTCTTTGTTAATTTTATTTCAGCATTATTGTAATATCTGCATGGGCTGCCACACTGTCAGTTAATGTTTCAAGGGAGTAGAAAGTTTCTAACATAAATATTTACCCTATGTCAAAGTTTCGGTAAGAAATATATTTGATGGTCAGAAATTTTTACAAGTGATTTCAACGCTCAGTTCGAAAGCTAACTATTGTATGTCATCATTTCTTAACCTGAGGGTCGCAACCCCTAAGAGGGTCACGGTATGTGTGCAAGGGAGTCGCGAGGGAAGATGAAAAAATAAATTTCACAATAATTTTGTTGGTTAACATAACTAGGTTAGGTAACTAATAAAATGTCAGAAAATGTTTTATTTTGCTTGCTGTTTTTAATAATTACTAAATATAATGTAGTTCGCTGAATAATTTTGAATAATACAGTTAGGATATTTATTATAAATGCAGGAAATAAATGTATGTTTTGAAATAAAAAGCAAAAATTACACAGAACAAAATAATTGTGGGTCACCGGCTAGGAAGTATGGTGAAAGGGGGGTCGCTGGCTAGAAGGCATGGTGAAAGGAGGTCGCAGGATGAAAAATGTTGAGAAACGCTGGTATATGTGATAGTGCAAAATAGAGCATACAAAATTACACGCCGTTTATTGGTTAGCAAGTTGAGGAAAGTTAGTTAACCAATCGTATTCATATCTGCAGTTCAGTTGAAAATCAGTTTTGTATGACTTGTGTGCAAGTTAGAAGTTTTCGTCCATTCAAACAGCTCTAATACACACATGATCCTGTACAGATTCTAATATAGAAACATTATGATTCGTAAAGGTAATGTATTGCTTGGAACTAAAGAGTTTCCTCAACAGATCCTATATACAGCTCTGGGTCATAAACCATAGTTAATAGATTCAGGAAAAAAGGTTATCGGTGTCCGTTATCCTGAACTACCAATGCAATACGTACTGAAAATGTGACGACACTACCATTGAGCTACCTGGCTTCGGGCTTCATTTGTTTTGTTTCAGCCAGGGAAGTCTTTTTTTGTACTATCCTGTTAATTGTTACCGTGTTTTTATAGTACGTTACCTCATAAACATGTACTCTTACACAGTGGTCATTAACTTATCAATTTGAAAATGAAACCCCAGTGTTCGGTTGCAAGACCATCCATTTACATATACGTTATAGAGAAACGAGGGCCTGTATCTTGATCTAAAAGCTTTTAACATCTTTCATTCTATACCCTTTTTGGTTTGGGGGAAAAGGAAGGGGATAGTTTCTAGAGACAACATAACAAATGTAAATAAATCTCAGTGCTACTGAATTATTCAATGCGCTATCAGCTTCTACAGTAACACGTTTCACTTGTATTATCTTATATATACCCTACATATATGTATATAAACCTGTTGTATGTTGTAAATCACAATGAACCCCCTACTAGGGAGGTCTCAGCTTTTAAAATCAGCTTCTGCCTGACATACAGTAGCTAAATACCGGCTTCCGCTTATCTTTTGTTAGAACTGAAACGTCAGTCGTTATTCTTTTGTTCGGTATCTCTTCTTTTTTTTTCACTTTATAAAATTTTTGCGCCTCGTCCCTCTTTTTTTTTTGTTCTATTTATCATGTCAGCCTTGTTCTTTCTTCCACTTTATCTTCATCTGTTTCTTTCATTTTTGTATATAAACTGTTGCTTGTTCTCACCTCTCTCTCTCTCTCTCTCTCTCTCTCTCTCTCCCTCCACACACACACACACACACGTATAATAAATACCACCCGTCAAGCAACTTAATTTTGTTATGGACTCTTTGTATAGTGACTTGGAGTAGGTTGGTTTGGAAAATGAATCTTCCTCGCTAGTCGTAGTATTTGTAGTGACCAAGGTCACGTGGCTTCGGAAGAGGATTGCAGGAAAGTCGAGTGCAACTTAATAGTTGTCAATCAAGAATAATTCTACATCCTGATTTGTTGTTATTCTGAACTGTAACCCACATACAGTTCAAAAGTGAATCAAACTTCTTTTGACAAATGTGACAACTTACTGCAAGCTTAGCAAGTCAAGCCGAAAAAGGTTTAAGCAATGTTGAATCAAGCAATCTAGTTTACAGTAATCGAGGTTGAAATAGCCTTGACAGAATAAGAGAGAAAAGTAATTAAAAACGTTCACTTGAGTGGGATTCGAAGCGAGGACCACTACTACATTGACTTTAGCTAATAGTCCACTCAACCATTCGACCTAGTTTACTTTCCAAGCGCTACTTAGTTCACCAAATCGGAAGAGACACCTGTAATAAAAGAGTGGGAGTTGGCGGAGATTAACTTACAGCGAAACGGCCCTGTAACTTCATCGCACTGATACCACAGCAGGTGAAACAAAAATTAAGCAGATTTTCAGTTTAACAAGCTTCCTTACATACCTGGTTCTTCCAACAATCTTGAATTAGTCTAGTTATAACAACGAACAATAATGCTATTCAAACGAGCCACTGGTGTTGTTCCAACAACATGCTAGTTTATCAAGTTCAACAACCTCAAAGCAAGTGACTGACAATCTTGTTACAAGCTTATATGCTATCTGATAACAATACACTTTAGTCTTGCCTTTAAATCTCTCTCTGAACTTTTTTTTTACTTTATACTCAAGAAGTAGTAATTAACGTGTAGCTATAGTCGCCGTAGCTAAGGCGGCGACAACAAAGCGGAACCCTGGGCTCAATCTTCAGTGCTCACATGCCTGGCTGGCACTCTGTAGTGTACTCAGTCTCCTACGTACTCCTGGTACCTTGAAAGGTAAAGGCGCTCGAGCGTGGAACTGATCACCCCACCCCATTTCCTGCCATAGGTCGAAAATATGTAGAGTACAGTGCTACCTCCCCATCCCCCATGTGTCGTTTACATATACGTCTACTTTACAAGAACAGTGGACAACGTTATCAGGTCTTTTTGAAGTTGAGGTTTGAATTCTTGTGCCTGCAATTTTCTCAGGATTGCCTTTTTAAAATAAACACTTCATATTCGCAGTCTACCCTGTAGAGTCAAGTTTACTCACATTATATGAGTCCAGAAGCAAATCGATACAAGCGACACTGGCGAATAAAAAAATCCATAACTCGAAATATATGTGACAAAAAACTGTTATATTTTGTACAAAGAAACCTCGGACTTAAGTGTCCATGTACGAAATAGGATAATTTTGTGTCGCATATTTTTTATTGCCTGGAACTTCCTTTACGGTCAGTTCTACAATCGACTGCTAAACTTCTATTCAGTGCTAAGTTGAGGTCAACTCTCATTTTGCGTACTGTCATTGGCCAAAATCAGACTTGGCCTCAACTTAGCGCTGACTAGAAGCTTAGCGATTGATTGTAGAAGTGACCCTTATTCGTCAATGCCACTCGTATTCGTTGACTTCTGGCGTCGATATATCAAATATATAGCGCATTGGCAAACAGATTGGCGGTTTTTTAAGCGTAAATTGACCTTTTACTTCATGGAACTGGCAAAATGTGAGACGATTGAGTTTTAATGTGAAAAACATTATTTGTATATTGACTTTCGTTTTCAATAGTTCATACCATGAATACCTTTTTCAAAACGGACTGAAGTATTCCCTGCAGAGTGAGTGCAAATATCGCTCGTCCCGGTGTTGTAGAAGGAGTGGAAGTGGGGCGTATTACAGCCGTGATTGAGAAGTCCCAACGGTGTTCTCCATTTAACATTCCTGGAATCCAGAATTCAGGTAAAGTTCTCGGTCTCTTCCCCATAAAATAATTACAGAGTCCAGTAGTAGAATGCTAATTGAAAGCGAGACAGAATGCTTTGTCCACATTTTCTCTCTCTCTCTCTCTCTTTCTCGTTCACACACTCACACATAGACACACATGAGCATTTCACCTTTTGTCCAAATCTTGCCCGTATGTAAAACGTAGCCTAAGTGTGAGCAATTTCCGTACACTAGACAGTTGAAGGATTCTCTGTAAGCGCATGCAATTTCCGTGTGTCCGACGGTTTAAGACTGTATCAACTGTACTTTCATTAAAATTTACAGAAGGAAATTTATGTATCATGCTTCCATGAAGCTTCCTGGAAATTGGAATGAGAATTGTTGATCTGTGCTGGTAAGCATTTAGGGAGCATAAATAACGTTTATAGATATAGACGACAGAATGAATCATAGCCCGTTCACGAGATTCTAAGGGGAGATTGGAGAGAGAGGAACAAAGATCACATTGTCTTATACGCGTATTTGCAGATAAGTTATATATATATAAGGGAGGGGGGCCGGAACTGACATATTACTAAAGTCAAAACCCTTATCGTGATAAACTCGTATAATTGTGTTTGACATTTTGATGATTGTGTTATGATGCTGTTTGGTTTAAAGTAACAGTTTTATGCCCCTAATCTTCGACGTAACTTTTCTAACGACGAGGACCTACTATTAGCGTGGCATCCGAACCACACGTGTGATTGTTGCTATTTGTCACTAAAACGAACTCTTTCCTGACCGCACTTAATCTCTTCTGCATGAAATGTTGGCTTCGTCACAATATCCCTGTCCTCATAACTCATATTTTTATGCAGTTTACACAGTTTTAATAAAGTTAAATGTATTATAAGAAGGTGGACGTACGACGAGGACCTGCTGTACATCAGCTACTATTTTTTTCTCTTTTTGTTTCTTTCTTGGTGGGTGTTGTTTCTGTTTTCACTTCCCGTTGTTTTGTTTCATGTGTCGAAACATTTTGTTCGATCAGCTGCTCCGTTTTTCCCTTGTCTTACCATGAAATCATCGATCTGTTCTGTGTAATTGATTTGTGGTGTCTCGTTTATTATTATGTGGGCAATTTCCGCTGTCAACGTTCTTTCTTGAGTCTGTGTGTGTGTGTGTGTGTGTATGATTGTGTGAATAAAAATAATTAATTACAGTAAAACTTTGGATAATATTATCCTTTTTAAGTTCAAATTGTGGTTAATTTTCTCATTACCTTTCTGATATCTTCAGCCTTTAATGGAAGTGTATGTAAAGACTTCCTTTAATTACTTAATTCGAACTTACATCTTTTTTCTTTCCCTTAATTCGAAGTAAAATCGTTGAGTAGAGAACTCCACCCAAAGAGGTGGGCGGAATCACTTAGTCATATTGTATCTTTCGTGTTTTGTTTATTCATTCCTTATCGTTTCCTGGAGGTGGCTAAGTAGCTTACAGCAAGGGCGTGAAATTATTCAGGAGAAATATACGTATCATGTTTTTGTTTATCTGTTTTTGCCGTTGAATGTTTGGCGGTGTTACAGTCGCGCATAACTTCAAAGACTTATTGCATTTGTTTGTTTCCTGCAACGCGTTCTAGACGTGCTAGTATATGCAGTGATAGCCAATCAGTGGGATACAGATTACATTTGTCTTTTGTTTTTTTAAATGTACAGCTTTGGTTTGTAGCAAGTGAAAATTTGGTGGCGCTGCGTTACTTTTACCATAGAGATACAAATCTTTCCGTAATGGTTACCATCATGTTTGGCTTTTGGTGACTCAGTGCTTTCATTGACAACTTCTACTGAAGAAATTTACTTTTGCACACAACATAAATTCTTTTTCCATTTTTTTTTTCAGTCACAGCAGGCAAATGCCGTGATGGCACCTTCAACATATCCCGTCGCCGCCACCTTCCCGAATCCTTTCCCCTCCCCTATCACATCCTGAGCCTTAGATGCCTAAAGACCATAAATAAAATTCAATTTGAACAATATAAATTCAAAGAAACAATAATTTCATCCGTTTAACAACACTTCAAAATGAGTGGCTAGAGGGACCATACCATTTGCGGTGGGAATAAGAGAAGGTTCAGGGTCGAGCATGGCATACCCTAGTAACCTGCACGGTTACCCAATACAAAAGGAAAATAAATATCTCATTACTTTATTGTCAAACTTGTAACCTCATTTTCTTCTCAACTTTCTCGTTATTTAATTTTGTATCCAGCTGGCCTCTTTCAGTGTTACCTACAATAACATTTCGAAAGCTTAGTATTTTGTATTATCGCTCAATAGACTTGACATTTAACATTTGATTAACTTCGCCTGACAATGAAAGCAGACATTGTCTCGAAACCTCAGTATTTATATGCGATAAAAAGGTAACAGAAAATGCTTCCTCATAAGTATTCTCCGCGAATATTTTCTCGGGAAACTGGATCTGTAAATTATCTGGATATGAACAGTTCTAATACTCAACTTAGATCCATTCTCTGGTCTTATTTAGCTTTTCAAAAAAGAAAGACGATATGTAACATTTTAGGTAATATATTTTCAGCTGGTTCTAATGAGCAAACTTTCACAGCTGTTCTCTCTCGTATCTTTTTTCCTTTCTTTTTTTTTCGGGTTAAAAACTTACGCTCTGGAACCAGAAATTAATCTGTAAGAGAACGTTTTTTGTTTTTTCGTCTCTCATTTTGGTAATTCTCCTTTTCTATTTTCACATCCAACGAATAATTTATTTCATCTATTTTTTTTCCTTCTTGTTCTCTTACGCAGGTCTTTCCATTCTTTTCTTCGTGTTCTTTCTTTTCTTTTTTCCCCTTTTATCTTCATCAATCAATTCCTTTTTGGGGTTAAGTTGGCTCTGAAGCGTACTGGTTCGAGAACAGTTGAAGGAAGCGAACTAGTAAATTACTTCTGTCTTCCTATCGTCACCATTAGTGCGGATAGAGAACTACCATTTCCAAAGACTTAG
>JAGDQP010064077.1:0-10064 GCA_022664845.1 Lepisma saccharinum
GGTCTGGTATTTCGTTACGATTGAGCAATGTTATCCTAAAATGTTATATAACCCAACACAACATAACTGTTCTGTACAGCAACATATCTGCTTAGGATATATTTTTCACACGGGCAGACTGATGTGAGAAAACGGGGCCATATAAAGTTCCCTATTATCCTATGCTATCAAGGGCAAGGAGAAGTATAGTACAAGGTATTCACAAAATAATGATCATAAATTCATCAGATGGAAAATGTTCTCTTTGATGAAATTCGCAAACTTGCGTAGTTTCGGAGAAGAGAGGCAAAAATGTAGCTCGGCATTACCATACAAGAGGAAATAGATCGACAAATTATGACGAAATAGCATATCACAATCAATAAATATCCCTCACGTAGAATGTAAGCTTATGATAAGCTTGACTTTAGCTTGATTTTCGCTTGTGTAGTTACGATTGGAGTAACAAGTTAGATTTAAGTTTGAATTTAACTGTTCTAAGTTCACTTGAAATTGTAAGTTTGATTCAAGCTAAACGTAGACATTTGGTCGTTAATGTCATGGCAGGCCTGTTTCACATTTGTTGTAATAAGCTTCATATGACAAATCTGCCAGTTACCAACTAGTAAGTATGATTCAAACTTAACTCAAGCTTCAGGCTTGCCATGACAAGTTTGACACAAGCTTATACACTTGTAATGTCAAGCTAACAACAAGCTTGCATCAAGCTTACTCTGGTATCGGGAATTGTACCCAAAATATGGATTTGAACATGGTTTATGGTTGAGGGTGTACCGCACAGAGGCTTTCTCCCCATGGTAGAAGATTTCATTATAAATGAAATAATATGGTCCAGTAAACAAACAAGCATCGAAATTCCCTTTCAGTTCCATTAAGGAGTTTGCCCTTCAGTCGAGTAGCTCAGTTGGTGGAGCGTTGCCTTAACATTTGGAACGTTCTGGGTTCGTTCCTAACGGCCAACCAACTTGAATTAGGTTTCCCAGGGTAACTTTTTCCTGTCACGTCAGGCAAATACCAGAATGATCTCAACGACCGACCATCGTGAATAAAGTTTTCCAGGATTTTTCCTACATCAAATCAGGCAAATACCGAGATGACCCTCAAAACAGACCTTCCTGAAAGAGGTTTTCCAGGGGTTTTCCTCAGGCAAATTCCGGCACTGTACCTGGTCCTGGCTAACTCCTTCCTCCTTCGCTACCGTATTCAGGCGTAATTCATAGATGCTTAAATGCCATACATAAATTCTTATTTACTCCTCGATTTAGGTACATCTCTTTTTAAACATTCTATACAGGGTGTCTCTAAAATGCACGGCAAAAATTGAAGAGGTGATTGCTAACATCTAAATACAAAAAAAGATGCCTGTAAACATAAGTCCAATTTCGCTTCATTTCGGAAATACAGGGTGTCAAACGAGGAGGCCAATGAACCTCCAATAATGGTAAAGGAAATAATATCGGTCAGTAAATCAAAAGTAATACATAAAAGCTAAATTGTGATTATGGAATGAATGTATCAAAGGAGGTGTGTAACAAAAGAAAAGATGACGTCACTAGGTTGTCAGTGTTAACAGCCTGGTACAATGGCGTATTTTTTAAATGACACTGGACGGAAAAAAGTCGGAGGTGTTACTGATATCATAATAAGTAAAAATGGTTCTATAAACTTGGGTTCGATTCTTCTTCTGTTTCGAGATGCAAAGGGGTATCTCGAAAACGAAGCGAAATCGTTATAGAAACGTTTTTTTTTTCTTATTTGATGTCAGTAACCAATCACTTCTTAAATTTTGGACTTGCATTTTGGGACCACTTGTATATTAGGATCTATGAACTTTCTGCAAAAGTAACAATTAAGGGACACTTCTGAGTGACGAGATGGTTTTTTGCACATATTTATCACACAATCTGCAAAACCAGATTAGACCCTCAGCTAAGATTATCTGTGAGTTCCTTGGGGAAATATCAAAACGGAGACAATTTGTCATCGGAATGACAGTAGAGAGTGGGCTATTGGATGCAGCAGCAAGAAATCTACAGTTTATTCACGTCACATTAATTAATAACCAGGGAGAGGAAACAATAGCTTCATCTCTCAACAGTTTCCTCATCAGCCATAAACTCGTTCCTTTTTGGTGGCAAAAGACAGACCAGCGATTGTGCTGTTGGTTCAGTCAACCAACGAAAGAGGTTTCCAACACTTTCCCACTGGCATGGGGAAAACAATAACATTTTCAACGCGTCATCATCTTTTTTTTTTTGGGGGGGAGGGGGGGGGCAGTAACTGAAAATTAAACACTTTTGTAAACAGTTTCGCTCAAGCTTGATGACTTTCCATAATTGCATGAAAATTTGATTAAGCTTTCCTTGGATGTTAATTTGGCGTTACTAGTTCATTTGTGTGCGTGGGAATAGTTTCCCAAGAACTTCGATCTAAGGAATTCTGCGCTTTGGAGATAAATATTGTATTCATTCGTCTATAAACCGCATTCTCTTTAGACAAAGGATAAAACAAAATAGGGATCAGGCTTACACAGGAGGAAAAAGAAACATATAATAAGTAATCAGAATTGTTTTGGAGTAAATTCTTGGTCTTTAATTTTATAACATAACGTTTTAATGTTGTCTGTCAACAAAATACAGTCAGGTGATCATGGACCTTGAAGCGACCGTACCATTAGCACAAAGCCTACTTGCTTCTTCCATATCCTCTAAATCTTAATCATTGAGTAAAGGCTAAAAAAAAACTTCTGACAGCAAAGCAAACAGACGATTCATTACGTTTCCATGCAGAATCTTCTTCAGATGTATCCTATCTGCTAATCTATTAGTCTTAGAAGCAATCGTCCACAAATGACATTGGTTTAAAAAAAACACGCATACAGTGCGTGTCACAAGCTATAATTATCTCAGCTAGAACGCATTTTTTTTTTCAAAATATTGAAAGAGGCAAATTTTGCACGAAATCAACAGAGTTATCAGATTATTGTGACAAAATTTATGTCTGGGGCCCTGTCTGGGCCCCAATTTCAATTTTCAAAATTGGAACACTCATTTTTCATTTCAGATTCTATAACTCGACTCTGTAAGCTTTTGCACACATTCTAATGTTTAAGGCAATGCAATACCCAAATTGGTACAGCAATGAAAGAGTTATTATTATTATTATTACTATTATATACGTAAATAATGTCGATTTAAGTGGATGAATAAAAAAATAAATGTACATACCACAGTCTTCTTCATCTTCCCCGTCATCACAGTCCTTCTTTGTATCACAGCGTTGCATTTTGTCAACACATTTGTTGCTACAACGAAACTCATTTGGGAGACAGCCTGCAAGAAATATAAAATATTATTGTAATTATTGTTTTTTTTTTTAAAAAAAAAGAGACATATAATTTTATATTAACTGTAAGAAAGAATTTATTTTAAAATTTAATCGAAAACAGAATTAGAATAACGATCCAATTTTTCGATTAGAACAACGAAACAATTTACAGCTGCGATTCTACGAACAACCGTGAAGACTCCGGTCCCTTGATAGTATTTTAGCCACGCCAGCATTAATTTTTATAAAGCAGGTTAGCAACATTTACAACTGCAGTGCTTAGGTACCGAGAAGCTCATATTGCCTCTCTATTGTGTCAGCTGGGCCTCACTGAATGGAATCAATTTGAATAATTTATTTTCTAAAAAAAGTGGTTGGCAACACTGAACTACTGCACCAATCAAGATGATTCTGGTGACTCTGAGCTAGTCCGGCCAAGACCTTTCTAATGACACCTCAGTCACGTCTTTCCGAATTCTGGTTCATGAGATATATTTTCTGCGCCGTATGGGTTAGTAATACTGATTGACACTGGAACAGTGGCAAATAGCATGGGGATGGGAACATCTAAAGTATATTGCTATTGTGTCAAGTGATGTGTATGCTAAGTTTGGCGTCACTAGGTCTAAATGAATGCAAGCAATTTGAATGGAAGCGGCCCGGTGCAAGTGAACTTGATTGATGCCTATTCGCGAATACAATCGTGAGCGCACACTGTGACTGTTGGCCTGAATATCTTATTTTCTCTTATTCCGTCGGAAAAGTAGGGAAACTCACGATGGCCTCCTTGCCCATACAGAGATATCTTCTCGTTCACTCGCCCGTAATCTGTATATAAGAATGTTTTTTTTTTCAGATTGTGCCGAGTCATGCTTATCAGCCATAACAATCAAGCGCACAAGTAAGAGTCCTGAGATGGCATAGCTATTACGTCAGCTATCACCATCGATGTTCTCCATTGATTAACCTTCACCAGAGATTATTCACTTGTGTCGAGGCCCTTCGGGGGGCAGTGGAACCGCTCGCCCTCCCCCTTACAACGCCACTGTTTGACAACACTGAGCTATTGCACCAATTAATATGGTTTTGGGGGCTCTGAGCTAGTCTAGTAAGGACCTTTCGAACGCCACCTCAAGCATCTGTCTACACCTAGTAGATATTGAGATTTAATATCCGGACACGAACCTACGAACACCTTAAGTGGAAGTATAAGGTTCCATTCTGCTTTAGCTTTGGTATCAAAGAACCTGAAACTAATGAATTTTTAAAGAACTTTTTTTTATGTTGCTTGCTATTTTAATAATTATTAAAGACTAACCTATTCTATTCCAATATATTTAACTGGGTAATTAAGTCTTGGTTACCATGGAAACCATAAGTGATATTCCGTGATGTTGGCGTCGTTCAATTCATGTCGTCAACGCGAGCAACGCAGAGTAAACCCGTGGCAGTTTGAGTTTGAGTTTCAGAGAAAATTTCTCACACGTACTCTATCCCATCATATTTTAATGGGGGTATTCTATGCTGGTTGCCATGGAAACCATGAGGAAGATGACCGTGAACTTGGTATCTTTTTATTTCTACGAATAGTTTCAATTATACTGCAAGAGTTGCTAATCCTCGACAAACGACACTTATCTACCATATTATATACGTTGGATAATGAAATTTGCTAATTTGATTCTGAATAACAATTACAAAATTTATTAGCAAACACAGACCCAAATCGATGCCGTTGTGCAGCAGGGTTATTGTTGTTTCCGAATTGTAAATGAATAAATGAGACAGTGATTCCGCCACACCCCTAGTTCTTGACAACCCCTCAACTTTAACATTTATGAAAAATCGATAGAAATCGTGTAAAATTCCACTTATACCCTCCCAATTTTGCCTTTACACCACCACCAAACCACCCTTAACTGGAAACGCTGCTGGAAATCCTAATTTCAACGAACTATTTCCAGATGATCTGGCCTCTTAAAAAGAACCAAATCTCTAGCGGTTTTCAACCAGAACTCTAACAGTCGCTGCAGTTGAAACTTTTCGTAACAGCTTACACCTTTTTTTTTTTTTTTGTGACTCGCAAGTTTATCGTCGCAGTAACAATTGTTCGCTACCTGATCCTATTCTCTGCAAGATCAAGCTAGTTTTCACCATGCACGAGCGTCTAATTCTTGTACATCCCGTCACTCCAACAACGTCTCGGTCTTCCGAAAGACCTTCTTCCCTCTGGAGAAATGGCAAAATATCCGTTGTTAATGAAACGAACGTGCACGTGTGGTACTTCATATTTACACAGTTTGCAAGATACAACATTTTCGTCTTTTACTTTTGTGAATGTCCTCGTATAAAGTTTTTTAAAAAAATATTTTCATTTGAAGACCACAGAAAAAGAACGCGTTTTGTTCATTTTATTGTTTTTACAGGAAAGTGCTTTAAAAATCCAAAATTAACATTTCGCTTACCTGAACATCAAATAAAGATTTGTTTGTACGAGACGGACTGTACATGTTATTTTCATGAAAGATAGCTTGTTAAAAAGGTTCTTCAAAGAGCTAATAGATATCACTCTTATCTCAATTTGGCCAGAAAAGGACAAAGTACGTTCTTCGCCTGTGGGTTTCAGTTTGAAAATCAGTCAACGCGAAATGAAATATCTGTGATTTGTTCATATCACTGAGTAAGGAGGAGCCTTGTTGAGCTGGGACAAACTTTCAACAAACTTTTTATAGTTAACTGTAAGAAACATTTTTCATGACAGCTCGTGTCCTTACGTCTTTGATTTGAACAAATTGGAAACGATTGATTTTCAATTGTTTTCTGTAGCTTCCATGACCCCAAAACGCACCAAATTACTAGCACATCTGAGCTTTGTGGGCAAGCAATTTGTTCCGTTAAACGACTAGACAATGAGAAATATTGCTCTGGTAATTTTATGGATTGTATCCATTGAGCCACTTCACGTTGCTAAAATGGGCTTTTATTTCTTTGTAAGAGGGGAAACTTTTCAGTGATGGATAAGCGAAACTTGTTAGAGAAAACATCTGGAGAGAAAGTGTAGTTCCTTCCGGTACAGATACGAATGGACAGCAATAAAGAAAAGGTAGCAGAGTTGATCTGAGTAGCGTCTCTTACAAATGAGCAGCCCGGAAGACAAGAGATTCAAGTGACATTGATTTAGAATTTAGAAAACAAAAGTTCGCGATTTTCGTTTACATACAACCCAAAATATATGTTACAAAAAACTGTCATATTTTGTACAAATAAACCTTGGACCTTAATGTGACCATCTACAAAATATGACATTTTTGTGCCACATATATTTCGGGTTATATATAAAAGACTCGCTTTGCTTCGCTCCCAACTTGGGGATTTTGGGGACTGCGCCCCCTCTTCGGGGTACTGTTACCCCTTGGTGACGACCTACCCCAACCCCCCCGGTTTGTAACCTACTAGTGATTGTATACAAAATTTCGTTTCTCTAGCTTGTGATTTTAAAAATGGGTTTTTGAGCGGCCATTTTGGATTAAAGATAGCGACTTTTTTTAAACATTTACTTATATTGTCGTGACCTACTTATGATGGTACACCTTCATATAAAATTTCATTTCTCTAGCTCGAACGGTGTGGATAATGGTTAAGGGGGCTATTTTGAATCCAAGATGGCGACTTTTTCAAAATGTTGTAATATTTTCCTAAACTACTCTTGATAATACACCTTTATACCAAATTTCGTATCTCTAGCTCACACGATGTGGAAAATGGATTTTTGGGTCCGCCATGTTGGATCCAAGATAGCATCTTTGGATGCATTTTGTAACATTTTCGTAACCTACTAGTGATGGTGTATCTTTATACCAAATTTGGTGTTTCTAGCTCCAGTGGTTTAGAAGGCTGTGTATTCTATACGACAATGGGTTTGGCGACCATTTTGGATCCAAGATGACTACTTTCCCAGCATTTTATAATATTTTCCTAAACTACTCGTGATAATACACCTTTATGACAAATTTCCTGTCTCTAGCTCAAACGGTGTGAAAATGGGATTTATTGCGTCCGCCATTTTGGATTCAAGATGGCGTCTTTGAAGACATTTTGTAATATATGTTTTTACCTACTAGTGATGTTGTACCTTCATACCAAATTTCACTTCAGTAACCCCAGCGGTTTGGGGTGTGTATTCTATACACCAGTGGGTTTGGTGGTCATTTTAAATCCAAGATGGCGACTTTTCGAAGATGTCGGATTTCTCCCTTTACCTACTTTTGGTCATACCAAATTTGGTGTTTGTAGCTCCAGTAGTTTGGCCTGGGAATTATGATCAGTCAGTATGATCATGGGGCTATATACTTTTTTGTGTACTATGTGGATTTCCATAAGTTTTTCTTGGCAATGTTACTTGTATCCCTTCGCCTCTGGAGGCGACAAATGTGAGAGTATTCAACAATCGATTTCTTGTTGTTCATCTTTCTGATCTGCTTCTATTTCACTTCGTAAGTCTCTAATGTAGACTAGTGCTTCCTTCAAAGCTGGTAGAAAAAACTTAAATCGGTTCAGCTATCTCGATTTGTACTGCTGTTTTAAATCTATAGTGACTTTGAAACAGATAAAGATTCCTTTTATTTCGGTATCATTCTCCAGATTATAAATTTACAGCATCGCTTTAGCATGTAGAGAGAAATGTCGTTTCAACGTCAATTTTAATCTACTGACTGAGTTATGGATGACTACATTTTACGGAACATTCAGAACGGAAGACGAATAACTTTCCCAGAAACGGAAACGGAAAAAAAAGAGGAGACAGAAAACTTTCCAGAAAACGGATAACATAAATTTTTTTTGGAAAGTGTTATTTCCGGAAATAGGGTAAACCGTTTTTTTCTGGAAGTGGCCACCTCTACTCTGAATCTATCAACAGCTTTTTCATTTGCTTAGGTTTTTTTTTCCCTTTTTAAGATTTCTCATCCAAAGCAGGCACAAAGAGACGACGACCTTGATTTATTAGGCTCGTTTTAAATTTGGCGACTCTAAATGTGACAAGATTTTGCTTAACTTACTCCATTGAAATAATTCGTGCCTCTTTCGCTGCAGTACGTTGTCATTGGACCCCCACCAACTTTACTAATAGAGAAATACTAATACTGCTAACTTTTTAGTTTTCTGGTCGTTGTCTGCATCTTCGGCTATCTTCGGTTGATTATTGTCGACTCTCTCCGTCTACTATTACTACCATTTGTTTTGATAGCAGCACGTGTTTTTACTTTTACTACGTACTACTATTTATTTATACACAAAGAGCACATGGCTTGTTGTATATTACAATAGCCCAATCCACGACACTTTACAATAGCTTTAGAAATATACTTGATAGTCATTCTCTTACTCTTGCCCATAGCAGTACAAAACAATGTTAATTTCATTGGAAGGTTTCTCTTCCAGAAATAAATATGATATGTCGTCAATCTGCCTGTACTCTTGCTTCAAGTTTACTTTCGTGAGCGCAGCACATTAAAAATATACATGTATGTGTATTTGAGTGTGTGTGTGTGTGTTTGGTGGTGGTGTTCTATGTAGGTTGTGGGAGGGGTACTTATTGTGTTCATGTCGGGGGAATAGGTAGAGGGAAGGGGTAGAATGGGATAACATTAATATTTTACATATTTTTTTTTCTTTGTAAGAAGTGTCTTATTGTATTTTTATATCTATATATATATGTGCGAGTATGTTTCATGGTTGGGTGGAAGACAAGGCTATCAGCCTTAACTTTGCCATGTTAAATACAATACATAAAAATCCCTTTCGGTAGCCCTACAGGCTGAGGTAGATCTCGAAGTTTCTTTTTATTTTCAAAAATTCAAATCTCGCCTTATATGAGAGCTATCGAGAAACTATTTATTGATTTGTAGATTATTAATCAAGAGCTGTTCAACGATACCCCACAAGACGTATATATTTATACTCGCTTTGTTTCGCTTGGAGCGCTGCCCCCAGACCCCCGTAGGGGGTTCGCCCCCCCAACTTCAGTGCTTTTGAGAGGATGCGCCTCCTTTATCTTAATAAAAATATCACTGCAGCACTACACCACCATGGTATCCATCTGCACCCTCCCACGGGGGACTGCGCCCCCAAAAGGAAGGTTGGCCCCATTTATTGTAACCTACTCTTGGTCATACACCTTCAAAGACAATTTCGTTTATCTACCTTCAATGATTTGGAAATGGGATTTTGGGGGCGGCCATTTTGGATCCAAGTTGACGACTTTTTGAAAGTTCTCTTATATTGTCGTTACCTACTTGTGATGGTACAACTTCAAGTTAAATTTCATTTATCCAGCTCAAACGGTGTGCAAAATGGGATTTTGGGCTGGCATTTTGGATTCAAGATGGCGACTTTTCCCAAATGTTGTAATATTTCCCTAAACTACTCGTCATAATGCACCTTTATGCCAAATTTCGTATCTCTAGCTCAAACGGTGTGGAAAATGTTTTTCTTAGGTCCGCCATTTGGATCCAAGATGGCGTCTTTGAATACATCATGTAATATTTTAGTAACATACAAATGATAATGTACCATGTTACCAAATTTGATATTTCTAGCTGCAGCCGTTTAGGCTGTGTATTCTATACAACAATGGATTCGGCGGCCATTTTGGATCCAAGATGGCGACCGATTTTGCTCATTAACGAACTTAACCGAGCTATTAAGCCTAGAAACAACATATAAAAATTTGGTTCAAA
>JAGDQP010064078.1:0-11625 GCA_022664845.1 Lepisma saccharinum
GGATGTTTTTGCTTGACATCTTGATGTTGACTGACATGAATTGGCCTATTCATGTCTTTTACATTTGCGTAGATGTTCATAGTTTGATCTGGGAATATATTTGTACATAAACGAAGAGCATCCGGTGTAGACTGAGTTAAATCAAAAAGTAAATAAGTGGCAATTTCAAAAACTGAACTGACGTCTTTACTGTGGCGTAATGTCCTTGCTAAATGTTGTATCTGTAACCTCTCTGATTCTTTAAGACTAAAATATAGTGGGCGTATAAGGAGACGTCCGGGGCATACTTTCCTTTAAGAAATAAATTCTGCGCTATAAAATTTACAAAATTTTAATCAATATTAGAGCGATTCTACGAGTAAGTGAAGCTATGCAGTAAAAAGTCAAATATACAGTGAACATTTCGTAGATTAGTGCAATCAGCTCTTGGAAGGTGTAGCTGCGAGTACGGGAGAGTAAAGGGTGCACGTGAGTCCCAGGGATTACGCCAGAATTTTCTGTTTGGGGGTGTAAAGAAAAAATGGAGGGTGTAAGTGCAGTTTATATCGTTTTCGACCTTAAATTTCTTAAGTTGAGGCTGCGCTCGAGAATTTAGGGTTAACATACCCGTCTGGGAGAATCACGCCCTCGAACTCCGGACTAAATGTGGCAAATGAAGATAAGGAAGGGGCGTTGTACATTTGTGGCTCCTTCGAAGGGGCGAAAAAATTGGATATTGCTCCCCTTGCAGAAATAAAACCTGCGGACCTGGGTATACGATGTGTGTTTACTAAAAATACTTTAACAAGTCGTAGTACAAATTCATAGTGAGCTTGTTGGATTATTTAAAAAGTTTAAATAAAACAACGATTTTACTTATTCTAATTATGAGTTATAGAAATAAAAATGTTGTAATGCAAATTTAAAATATATACATATTAAGTTTTTTCTTTTATATATTAACATAAATGAATGACCTATTTCTGTCTAGTCTTATTTACGGCCTGGCAAGTATTATAATTTAAACTCGATTGCATAATCATGTCAGTATATCAGGTTCTTTTTATCTTCCTATATGCTGTTAATACCTACAGCTTAATCTTGTTTTAATTAAACATTCTCGGGTATGACATTCGCGGAATTGCTCTAATAATAATAATTCTATTTTGACTTGTCAACAAATATTATATCACTGGGATTGGGCGAAGTTTCTAATTTGATCACTGCATCATGTTTCTAAAATTCTTTCCATACATGAAAACAAGAAGGACTAAATCAGTATAATTATTTTAAAAACGGGCTGTATAAAAACATTATTCTGAATGGAAAAATGAAACAACAACAACTCCAAACACAAGAAACGAAACAAAAATACACAGCATCTCAACAAATTTGTTACGTGGCTGGAATTGCCGGCCGAGTCTGCATCCACCCATAAGAAAGCATACCCCCCAACAAAACCAGTGAGCCGGCACTGTCGGTATGTCTGAAAGCTAGTATTTGATTATATTGAAACCGAGCCCACCACCGGCATAGAGTGCAAACGCACCAACGGTTGCTGTACTGGCCGTGTGGTATAGGCAGCCGACTTCGGAGCGTAGGGTCGTAGGTTCACATCCCACCGTCGTCTCCCATTTATTTTGTTGCCGGTTAAAAGTTTTGTATACGAACTGATAGCCGTTAACCAACGAAGCGAAGCCTGTTCTATTGTACAAATGCCTGTGGCTACTACGACGAGCATCCTGGAACACTGCACCCCTGTGTAGCAGTGCCTACCACAAGATGTTGTCCAATCATGCACACTCGTCATTTATTAAGTGTTCGTACTCTAATGTACTTAAATAATTTTGTTGTGCTTCGAAATATCCATTATTAAACACATTTTTTTCTGTATTTGCTTCTCTAGTTTCACGTCTTGCACGATCCCTATGGAGGAACACGTATCTAGGAAATGATACCTTTTGTATCCTCGTTTGCATGCAGATGTATATCAATGTGTTTTCACCCTTCTCACTTCCCACAACAATTAAAATTTTCCAGCACGATGGATCCAGTGTCATTTCAACACTGATTTTTCCACTGAAAAAATAAATGATAGTCGACGGTGAAATTTGAGTCCATGATCCCACGCTCCGTAGTCGACTGAATTTACCACACGGTCAGTACAATCGTTGCTCTTGCTTTCGTCTAATTTTTTCATTAAAGTGTACTTAGTTGTGTAATTGCAACTATTGCTCAAGTAGGTAAAATGTTTTAAATATTAACTTTAAACTCTCCTTGTCAGTAAGCAAAGATTACTTCGACATAAGAGTGCGCGCACACTCTGAAAAGATCAAGTTTATAAAACGTAAACTATTAGTGCAGAAAGTTGGTGCTCTTTTACCTTTATTATTAGACCTTATTTTAGGTGCAGTAGCTGGAAGTTAATTCAACAGGTAAAACGTCTTTAATTTTAAAAAATAGTACTCATTCCAGAAAATCAAAGTGCACAAATGTATTCCACTATGAAATATGTAAAGTCTCATCCAACACGTTTGGATAATGATATGGATGAGATTTTAAAACGAACTGATCTTTTTAAAGAAAAATGTATCAGCAAACATTACATCGTTAAGTAGAATATACTCCACAAACACAGAAACGACTTGTCTTACTCGTCTCAATCAACAAATATGTTACCGATGATTCAATATATTTGTTCAGTACCAAAATCATTGGCTAGAAAGACCGAACTGTTATTAAATTTTCTGCAGGCTTCCAGCCGAATCAGTTGGGATCAGACTTTTGCAGCATTTATAGATGTCATTTCCGGTACAAATATTGATCTAATTAATGACGTAGTAAGAACTCGAAATTCTTCTAAAATCCAGTTGACAATCAGGAATTTGAAGAATTACTACAAAATATTAATATACCGTTAGAATTAGTTAATTTTCAATACGGTGCAGGTTCCCCCTTCATCAATTTTATAAAACCTAGTAAAGTAGTAAAGATGAAAACTCACTAGGAAAGTGATATACAAAAATACTACTCGTAAAGGAATCAAGAAACGTTTTTCTTCATTATTTAAAAATTATAAGGAATACAAATTTTAAATAATTTAACTCCATAAAATTTATTATGCTCATGCAAATTCAGATTATTTAGGTAGTGTCTCCAAGTTAAAATGGAAACAGGTCTTTCTCAGAAAAAAGTAAGAAAATGGTTATTTTGACCAGATACATATAGTTTATATGCTCCTGCACGTAAATATTTTCTCCGTAAACAGTATTATGTTAGTGAACCTAATGAATTACTACAAATGGTTTTAGCAGATATGCAAAATGTGTGGAAGTATAATGATGGATATAAATTGTGTACTATTGATGCTTTTAGTCGATACGTAATTTGTATTCCGGTTAAAAATAAACCAGGTCTTGTCATTGCAAAACAATAGTATCAGTATTCAATAAGAGAAAATTACCTCTACTTCATTTTCAAACTGATTTGGGAACTGAATTTTATAATCAACATGTAAACGTGTTTTTAAAAAATATCAAGTAAATCATTATAGTGTACATTCTGAAATCAGCTGCTTTAGTAGAACGTTTTCGAAAATTGAAAGAAAAGATTATAAATACTTTTCTGCGGAAAATACCTATCGTTATATTCATATTTTACAGCAACTTGTAAAAAAGTTATACAGAACATTTCACCTTCCAATATGCGCATATAGAAGTAAACGATTCTATAGTTAATGAAATTTGGGAAAGATTATATGGGAAACAAGAATATTAAGGAAAAATATAAATTCCGTCCTGGACATTGTTCGTGTAAGTAAATATAGACATTAGAAAAAAATATTTAGCAAAATGGTCTCGCGAAATATTTTTGGTTGATCGCTGTATTAAAAGTAAGTCAGTTACGTATAAAATTCGAGATTGCAATGGTGATCATATTAAAGGTACATTTTATCAGGAATTACAAATAGTTTTTATAAGAAAATTGAAAACTCGTTTAATTGATCAAGTATTGAAACGAAGAAAAGATTGATTTTATGTTAAATTGTTAGGTTATCCTATGAATAGTTGGGTTCAACGAAAATACGTACAGTCCTAAACATGCTGTCTCAGGAACAAGCCGATGAGTTTTATCTTACTCTACCCTCTAATGTTTGCAATAATATTTTTGAAAATAAAACAAGTTCATATACTATGAAACTATCAATCAATTCATTTAACGGGAAATTGGGTGGCAGGTTTAAGTGGACTTTCTATTCCATAGAGTTTTATAATATTCCAAAAGAACAAGTTATTCGAATAGGAGATACAAATGTAATGGGATATAAAATTTCCAGTCTATTATGAATGAGTACATTCAATTTTAGATACTATTCCTACGACTACGTAAACAAATGAATAATATGATGAGAAAGAGAATTTACAAGTATTTGACGAAAGTATTATTCTTAATGAAAAATTTCATGATGTGGAAATGATTTGTGTTCGTCGGATGATCATTGATGCGTTAGAAGAAAGTTATTATTCAGTAAGAACAAAGTATGGTTAAGGTTTAAACTTCACATAAGCGAATTCCTAAACGTTAATATATTTTCGCAATTACTCCTGGTTTACAAAATGTTTTAGGATTTCATAATGATTGTAAAGTAAATTTACGAATAGTTCACTTTTATCCCATGAATCCAAAAAATAAACCAATGTTTCGAAATGTTCAAGCATCTTTCTGCACTAATCTTGATTATAATATTCCTTCAGAAATTAATGTTTGTATTGATATTGTAAAAGGTCAACCGCTTTAAGGAAAAGTAATTAAAAAATTGAAATACCGGATTATCATTATGGAAAAATTAAATCTTTTACATTTGAACGTCCGCAATATGGTAAAGTAGAAAAGAAATATTTTGATACTCTTCAAGTAGACATAAAGGATGAGCATGGAGAAATGTTACCATTTCAAATTGGAACGCCGAGCGTGATACTCCATTTTAAAAGAAAATGATTTCAGAAAGTACTGACGATAGTTTATATTACACTTTCTTCTATTGAAAGCATTCAAACTTATTCTAATACTCCAACACATTTTTTTCAATATTCTTAATGACCGAATTCATTTAAACAATTCATGTATGGTAGGTTTAAGTGAAATTTATATTCCATTAACCTGTGATAATGTAATTAACGGTAAAAATATAGTATGGTATAATAACGAAAAACAAAGTAACAGGATATTATTCTACTGTTCAGTAATTGGTAGATGAACTGAATAAAATAAATTCACATATACAATTTCAATATTCAAATATCATAAGTATAAATGTTGATGAGAGTATAAAATCTTTACGATTATCACCAATATTAGCTGTACAATTAGGATTTGAACCAAATGTTAATATTTTAAAGGATAAGCGAATTCCTATCCAACCATTTTAGATATTGGATATCCGCATCAAGTATTTGTGTACACAGATATTATTCAACCGCAGTTTGAAGATGATACCAAGGCAACTCTTTTACGAATTGTAAGTATGTCTGATAGTAATCACGGAAAAGTACAAACCTTAACTTTTCATAATGTACCTTATTTTCCATTATGGAAACTATCCTTTGACACTGATGAAATATTACTAATAGATCACGCAAAGCGAAATTTACCATTTGCATTTTTGACATTGACCGTAACACTTAAAGCGCTCATCATCAAAATGAAAACTCAACCAGTTTTACGTAGAGGTAGATGTATCCCATATTTTACAGGACTTGTTTATCAACGGGAACATGGAATTGGAAGTATATTCCGACCACTATTTCGATTTGCTATGCCATTCATTAAAGAAGGTGCAAAAGCAGTAGGGCGGCAAACTTTACAAACAGGAATTCAAGTTGCAGGAGATGTTTTTGAGTCTTTAAAAGCATGAGTTCGCAAAACTGGTTCTTTAAGAAGTAAAGCTGAAAATAAAGTTAATCAGTTGTTTACTGGAAGCTGTAGGAGAAAGACACGTAAACGTAAGCCTCCTGCACTCATTGGCCACCAACATTAACAAGAAGACGTTTGTCAAGAAAGAGAAACAGATATTTTTAGTTAAACATGTCCTTTCTCAAACTTAGGAGTGCAGAATGCTGTACAGATGAGATCTATAATTTCTGTTCCTATGACAAACTGCTATTGAATCATCTCGTCTGGTGGAGTATCGACTGTTTATTCACTTTCCTCTAAGAGGGACCCATATAATTTCTTGTACCAGCAGATTCTGCTGAATGTATTAATTCCGCACATATTTATCTTTGTCAAGTTTAAGGTATTAAGCGGAAATTGAGAATTTAGAAGTAGCTGTTACAGGACCACCAGCCGTTGTGAAAGATAACGTAGCATCGGTGAATAATTTCTTTTCGCTTTTTAGTCAAATGATGTTTCGTTAAATGATAGAATTGTTTCCTCTTCTAATGGTACATATCCGTTCCAAGCCTATTATTAAACTTAATTATTCCGAGGATGAAGCGAATACTCATTTATCCAGTGCATTATGGTATAAGGATACTGCAGGTAATTTTATTACTCAATGAAAATAATGCTGGATATTATAAACGAAAATCTCTTATTGCTGGAAGCGCTTCCATTGATATGTATGGTCCACTTCATACAGATATTTCAGAATTATATCGAATTCTTCCAAATAAAGTTAATCTTCGTATAAAATTAACTCGTAGTAAAAATAGCATTTTCTTTAATGCCAGCTGACAATTCAACATTTAAAGTTAAACTAGATTATAGATTATGTTATTCTTTGTTTTTCGAATTAATATTTGCAAATTTAGCTTTACAATTAAACACTTATAAGTCATGATACTGCAAAGTTACCATTAACTGGAGTTGAAACAAGAGTACATACTATTCCTACTGTTATCACATCATATATTTCTTGGAGATGTACCTAAGGTGAAGCGCTGGTCAGCAAGTGCGTGTCCCTTGGATGCAAATAAGTGAAAATCGGAAAGCGCCAAGTCTGGTAAGTAATCCGCATGCGGAAGAATTTCCCAGACAAGCGTCACAATCGTTTCCTTAACCGGTTTTGGTGTGTGGGAGGGTGCATTATCGTGAAGCACAATCATTTGATGTTGTCTTTGGTCATATTCTGGTCGTTTTTCACGCAAAGCTTGATGCAAATCGATCATTTGTTGTCAGTAACGTTGGGTATTAACGGTGTCGCCAGGTTTCAGCAGTTCATAATAGATCACTCCCTTCTGATCCCACCAAACACAAAGCATTGTCATCCGTCCATAGCGATTTTCTCTTGCAGTCGATGTCGTCGGTTCTCGTGGAGTTACCCATGATCTTTCACGCTTAGGATTCTCGAAATAGATCCACATTTCGTCACAAGTCACAATTCGACAGAGAAATTATTTTCTTTTGTACCTGGCGAGCAGAATTTCGCAAGTGGTTTTCGGTTTTCCTGCTGTCGTTCAGTCAATGCATGTGGAACCCATTTTCCCACCTTCTGAATTTTGCCAATGGCTTTTTAACGTATGGAAATTGCTTCTCGTGTCACATTTAATTGATCTGCGAGTTGTTGCGTGTGAGCGTCATCCTCATCCAACAAACCTTGCAATTCGCTGTCTGCAAACTTTTTCGGTGGTCTACGTTTTTTGTTTCTCACGTCAAAATAGCCACTAAAATTTTGGAAACCACGCATAGCACTGTGACTTACCAAGAGCATGATCACCGTAAACTTCGACAAGCATGCGATGCAATTCTGCAGCAGTTTTTCTTTAAATGGTAACAAAAAATCAATGCTGTCCGCACATCGTAGTTTGTAGGTACAAAATGCGCCATGTTCAACGCTATTAAACACTACACTATGGCATGAAACTTGTCTGGTTGTGAGTTGCAAATCGTTATCAGCAGTCAAAACAAGCAAGTGGCAGCAAGGACGCAGTTTTACGGTAACTACGGTGACAGCTAACGCCGTCTATGCACAAATTCCGGTTTCATATTTACACACCTGGTACGCTCAATTTAATTCGTTGTACAAGTCGATAAAGTTCGTAATGTATATACGGATCATACCATGTAAGATTTAGTTTAGTTTGAGATCAACCATGAGGGTGGTCGTACACTTCAGCGCTCGATGATAATGAGGAAAAGAATTTCATCGTCAAGGAATTAGCTATAGTTCATATAGATACAAATAATTTTCAGTCGGATATTTAAACGTCCTTTTCCATTATCAAAACTTATTCCTAGTTTAAGATATGCAAATGGTTATTTAAGCCAGCATGTATTCAGTTTAGAATGGATAGACAGTGAAGTTGAATATGGGGAACTTAAAAACATACTTACAATGTATACCTCGTACAATGTTATTGTGTACACACACGGGAAAACAAGAGAGCTTTTTCTTAAGTCCCTTCTACAGAGAACATTGATTAATTTAGAAGACATTCAGTGTCCAGAATATAATGCTTTAGCATATTCGTCGCAAAGTTGTGATCATCATCTTCATTAGTTTACCAATTTCCCTTGTTCTTTAAAGAAGCTTCAGTATATGGAAAATGTTTATCATCTACGTTCTTATTCTACCTGAAAGCAGAACAGTGTATGAACCAACACCAACCAATAAGTGAAAGTGATTCAGATGTGGAGTGACGAAATTTTAATAATTGTGCTTCAAGACTGCACTAGTGCTACTACGTTTACTGTAATTTCTTCAGTGGACACTACCTAAAGAAATACAATATCCGGCGGCACTAATAGTTAATTTGTGTCAAATTTATCTGGGACTCACTAGACTGCTATTTATATTGATAAAAATAAACTGGGTAAATACTTTGATAGTTTCGGCAATGAACCTACAAAACCAATTGTTAAATTTTTAAAACAATTGCAAAGTATATCGTGTAAATAAAATTCAGATTCAAGATGAAAAATCTATTCTCTGCGGTTTGTTCTCTATAGTGTTTATTTATTTCAGTGTGCGAGGGAAAAAAATGTAATTTATTAATTTCATACTAAGATTCTTCGAAAGAATCATGAAATTGTAAGATCGTTTGTAAAAACTATCATAAAACAAAAAGAAACATGTGAATGAAGTTTTAATATAAACTAAAACCAAAATCTTTTATTTAATAAATACTTGAGAAAACAAGAAAAGGCATAGAGTATCGAAATAAATGTATTTTTGTAGTTTTTAGAAAAAAAGTACTCTACAAAACGAAGGCAGTTTGAGTTCAATGGTATCTTTTCACAATTACTTACATGACACATTCACAGTTTTAAAATTCTTAAACATAAATATGTCGGTCACTGTCCGGTTCACCATTGATGTATTTTTCTTTCAGTTTATTTTTCACTTCATCCCGTTTCAGTAACAGTAAATTTCGAAGCAAGTATTCAAATATTTCAACACTATCAAAGTCTGGATGATTTAACAAATACGTATTATAAATATTTCAAAAATTCACAGGATACATGATCACTTTATATGTTTTTCTCCTCATTGCGTTTTTTTTTCATCTGCAGAGCGTGTAAGGATCGATGCGTCAATCGATTACGCACATTATAAAAACAACACAAAGGACGTTCTTTTTTTCTTAAGGCCCAGTTTCCAATGCCTTCCGTTATGCATTCATCGTCAATATTAAAATTCACACAGTTACGCGACACTTGTCTCTTTTGCAAAACACTATCACTGTGAATAAAATATTCTTCATTATCTGAAGAAAACTCGACTTCCAAGCTTGAGGAGTATCTCCGGAAAAAGAATCTATTCTCCGGTAAAGATCCATCGCCTTCATTCGCACTTGAATTTTCGTAATAATGCATGATGATAGAAGTGTTCACTACGATAGCTAAAGCAGAACTAACAGTAAGGCGAACAGTTTATAATAAGCGCATGACCTACTTTACAGAATGTTCAATAAAGAGATCCGTTATAGGAAAGAAGGTCAGCGAATTTCTAAAGATAGGAGAAAAATAATAATATTCCAAAAAGTTCATGTTCTAGAATGTTCTAAGACAAAAATAAAAGGTTAACAAACAGTTAAAGAAACTTTTAGCAAAACTGTTACTTTACCGTCTATTACACGTAAATGCAACAAAAATAAAATTAAAATACGTCATCATCTAAAGAAAATTCCACAAGCGTCCAAAGATGTGAGACAGAAAAATAAGTTACGTTAACATCGAGAAATCTAAAACGTTCACTAGCCTTAAACGTCATCATACCGTTAGGCCTAAAAGTGGGTCAGAAACCGCTAAAGTAGGTCAAGTACCGTTATGATTTAAAACTAGAAGAAACTAATCTGCGTAGGACTTCTGCTATCCTGGTTTGAACTTTGAAAATCATGCATACGATGCCTATAAAATAAACCACTAGCAGAGAATTGATTTACGAATTTTAAACTATGCACAGATTTGATAATTTCTTGATGCGAAACATTCTTTCTTACTAACGCATTAATCCCAGCCACTGTCTGCTGTTCAGAGGCGCCCACGCCATATAGGCAGGTCATGCAATTGCATGACCTGATTTGGGGTGGGTGGGTCTGTAGAGGGGTGGGTCAGGTTGCAGAAGGAGAAGATAAGAGAAGAGAAGAGAAGAGAAAATATATATGTATTCTACGAAATGGGAAGTGTACTGACTTCACGTATAAGCAAAGGATGTCCTACCTTTCAGCTTCCTTGACTCGCAGTGCACTCCTGAAGCATATACAGAATTGGTATTGGAGGATTCGAAATGCATTGGCCGAAGATTGTAGGATGCCAGTACTTACGAATCAGACTTGATAATTGAGAGTAACTGGTTCTGCAATTTTGCAGCATTTAATGCAACGTTACACAGTGATTTCAAAAATGAAGGTGCAAGGTATATTCAGGAGGAAAATCTTATCTGGGCAACATCTTTCTTTCACATCGCAGTCACTGCAGAATCCAGCAACAAAGCTACGATTCTACTCAGAGTAGTCAAAGTGCAACGTATCAAAGAGGTTCAAAGGGAAGAAAAGGTAGAACATGGTTCTTAAAGAGATAAGCTGAAAAAGAAAGCATTAAATATTCCTGTGTGTCATATTAAGAAAATTAGTTTAAACGCTGAGATTTTTAAACATTTGGAAACAGGGATTTATTTTTAATGAGCCAATTTCTCAAGTTGCTCCTAGAACTTGTCTGAAGTAAGGGAAACGTGAAAAATCTGTAAGAAAATAACATTAACACATAGATAATTAATTACTCTTTTGAGCCCAATTTATGCTTTTACAAATCGCAAAACAACGCGAGCATCGCCAATTTGAATAATTCAATTAATTTAGGCATATAACGCGAAATTTCCCATTAAGTTAAAACGTTTTTCACCAGACTAAACAACTCAAACATATGAACACTTTTATGCATGTGTTTTTCGTCACGCAATTTACAATGGCAAAAATATAAAATTCATAAATCGACGTAAACCAATGGGTCAAGTTACAAACGTGTGATTTTTCTGCCGTCAGTTTTGATGATATCAATTCTGCCAACAACTCTTTGTGCAGAATGAAAGGTGGTTTTTGTTCATGTAAGATTGAAATGATCTTCTTCCTCATTTTGTAGACAAAGATGAAGAAACTTTTTTCTTCTATTTATCAGTAGCATCCGATTCCTGTGCAGTAAAATTCA
>JAGDQP010064079.1:0-11625 GCA_022664845.1 Lepisma saccharinum
TAGTATTCATTATAGTTAGACTTGTGATAGGAAGATAGATAATATTAATAGATCCGAGGAGGAGTGTTTTGTTATTAATTAATTAGAACTGAAATTCCGACTATTAGCCATGACATTTTACAATCCTGAAATTTTGAAAATACAATTGGATATTTTAAGGTACAACGCTGTACTTAAGTTATTTTAGAGGACCAATATTTTCTTCCCGATATTGAACCAGAAACACTGAGTTAATATTGTAATTGATTAATAAATTATGTTGTAATAACAAATGTAAAATTGTATTTATTGGAGAATCCAATAACAAAGAAACAATGTGGAGCGCTAGTGAAATTTCATCGAAATATCAACATGTCAAACAAAAGTTCTATACTGCTGTTGAACAGTTATTAAAACTAAAGTAATTAAATAGACATATTGTTGAACTTCTTCAATGACGGATATATTTCTTATTAATGTGCATAAGTTTCAATTATCTAGTAATACAGCGCAATGAATCAAAATAAATATACGGCATCCGCCTTCCATTTTTACTGTCGCCGAATCTGTACAAAATTAAACCATGAAAAATTATTTCAAATCTTAATAACCAATAACTTTTCTCGAAATCCAACTCCGACGCTCATGTTGTTGACTTCCGAGAAATGCATAAATGTGTCAATACAAATAAAGATGCATACAGATGTATAAGAGTTTACTACTAATATGTGTGAAGATATTATTAACAGTAGCTCTGACAGAAATATACCAGAAGTCACAGTTAAAACGAATAAACAAAATTGGATCCTTGGATGAGTAAAGAACTGAGGCACTCGGAAACAAAACTTGATAAGTAAGCAGCATTTCCATATGACTTAACAGCTTTGGTTTCTAAGTGCGTCAATTAGGAAAAAGCAAAATACTTTACAAGGTAACCAAAAACGTTCTTCCGTTTTTGATATCTAAAAACAGAAAGGAATCTAGAAAATTTCACTTGACGTTAGTCCTCAAAGTAATCCAATCGTCATCCAGTACCTGTTGCCAACGTCCATGCAGCTGCGCAATTTGCTGACTGTAATACTAGGAGGTCTTAGACGCAGAGAAGGCGTGAGTGCCTGCCGCAAGTTTGGATCAAAGACGAAGAATTTTTCATGAAGGTAGCTGCCAAGGAATGGAAGAGGTGATAATCTGTGGACGCAAGGTACCGGAAGTACGCTGGAAAACACAGTGTATCCCAACCAAGTCACTGTATGGTATCCCTGGGCACGCGCACAGCATATGGCCTGGCATTGTCGGCAAAGAACTTAACACCCTTGCGATTCACCCATTCTGGCTTCTTTATTACAGTATTTCTCTATAGCACGGTCGTAGTAGCTCGTAGTGGAGCACTTTGCGACTGGTCTACCAGATACAGAGCATGATCTTGCGTGAGGGATGAAGTGGTCTTGTGATGTGAGGTACAGGCTCTCGCGGTGACAAGCAATGTCTAGTAAGCTTGGGAATCTCATATAGGACCCACTTTTCGTCACTCGTAAATACCAGATCGAATATGGTGTGTTTAGAAAGAAACAACAAACCCTTTAACTTGTTGGCTTTCGGCAGTGTGTGGGATACCCACTTGCTAAACTTGTACACCTTCCTATGAGGTGCAGGTGAAGTCTGACTGTTTCATCAGAACTCTGGAAGCGTTCGGCAACTTCACCACGTGTTTGGATGCTGTCCTCCTCTGTAGCCGCCTTAAGATCCTCTCTATCAAGAGTTTGTGAGCGCCCACTGCGGGATTTTTTTACACAGGGATAATGTCCCGACCTGAATTTCTAGAACCAATGCCTGACGGTGGATTCACTCACAGCATTATCCCGAAATGTTTGACGTATTGGGCGACTTGATTCTGTTGTGGACAAACACACCTTAAATTCATAGAACAGACAACCCCGAACGAGTTGCCTTGACTGTTGTGGGTGCGCAAAACGCCTATCTTGGACACGGTAAATATTTCCACTTTCATCGCCTTTCCAGTACCTGGTGCACTTATTTCAGTATCAGTATTCAGTCGTCTTTGCATGCGACGTCGAAAACGGCAAAAATTGTTTGGTTACCTTCTATTAAATTTAAGAAGATGCGTACTATTTTTTTGGTATTTGATGTTTGGTCTATTACATAGAGAGATCAAACACAGATATATATCAGCTAGGGAAATATGAAAATTAATATTTTAATACGGGTTTCTCTAGTCCGACACATAATTATGGGACCGGGCTTTGTCGAATTATAGAGATCTTTCGGATTACTGGATTTTTAATGAAAGAACAGGGTGAGTTATTTAATTTATTGATAAACAAACTTAAACAATACTGTGTACTGATAAGAGCACATATTAAAAAAAACAATATGTAATCTTAAATACATTAAATAAAAAGACAAGGAACAGCAATTTATAACCATGATTCATTAATAAGATGCCCACGTGACCGGGATGTCGGACTTCTGGACGTGTCGAACTGGCGAAATGTTGGACTACAGAGACTGGACTGTAATACAATGTTCTGGGCACTTGCAGCACGAAAAATGTGAAAATATAATTAACTACCTAAGAAACAACGGAACCATGATAAGTGATAAACAACAAATTGTGGAGATATTTAAAGTTTACTTTTCAACTACTTTTAAGAATATAGGTAGAAAATATGTGATTCATGCCCACGTAATCATAATCCTCTTAGCATAGACATTCCGACAATATACAATAATAATATAATAACTGTAATAAGTAAACTTAAGCTTCATATTGCAATTGATACGGACAGTAGACTACAGTAAATTATATGACCAAAGTATATGAATCATACGGCACGACTTTGGTTATAGTACAGTAGAAATGTGAAAGGATTGTGTCTTTAATTATAGAAGCCCATGCTAAAGATTTTAAGATATAGGGCCAACTCAGATATTTTCCGTAACCCAAAAAACTTGTTTTTGCATTTATCCCACAAGCGGGGATCCGTACAGAAATTTTGCCAGAGTACAAAATGAAAGTTCATTTTTTTTTCTGAGTCGTTATTACCATTTTTCTCCTAGAGCGAACGGTTACAAAGTTATCACTGGTTTCAAAGTTGTACAATTCAACACTTAACAGAAAGGAGTCCATTATCTTGCCTTACCCCACCTCCTAAACCAAATTTTGGAGATAAATAGCATGAAAATTAATATTTTAATCCCAATTTTCCATTTTCATTTTCCACCCGTTTTGCACTGTTTTGCACCACAACGGTTTAAATGTTATAAGCACATATATTTTGGAGGGCCAAGTTAATGGTACTCTTGCAAAATTTCTGTACGGGACACCGTTTGTGAGATAAATACAAAAAGCCGTTGCTGGAGCCATTTTTTTTAAATGGCGGCCGGTTCCGAAAAAAATCTCTATCTTAAAATCTTTAGAATAATTGCTTTATCCATGCTGTAAGTCTTATGTTTGTATTATTAACGGCACAATTTTACCAAATATTTCACCTATCTGCCGGGCTATTAAACTGTTTAACGTTTTTATTTTGGCAGTGAATAAAAGAGAATCTAAATTAAACCTATATAGGGATGGTGATCGAATTAGTGTTTCAAAGTCAATATTTCAAAACAGCATTTGAGACAATCTCTTCTTAATATCTTTTATTGAATCTAAAACAAAGGGTTAGCAACAAATAACATGCTTTTATACAAGGAAGGTTTAACTATTTTGTGTCAAGTGACAAATTCAATACAATGTTTTATAAGTAAATTCTGAATCTCAGTGTGATGTGCTATACATTGACTTGACTTAATCAAAATGTTTTGGTACATTTGTATCTCACTAACATGTCCTAAATCGTTAAAGAATTATTTAATGAATATATACATATATATCGTTTAGTATTTAGGAAACGTATTCTAAATATCGTCTCGTGCACTAGTATTAATTTAAAGTTAGCATTTATAGGCACTAAAAATAAGACAGACACTAAAATAAGTCAAAATAGGCAATAGTCACCAAAAGCTGAAATAGGAAGTTAAATAGGCTGTCATATTTTTTCTCAAATGTAGGCATCAGTTTCAAAACAGTAAATATATAATTGTCAGTAATGTAGTCTACTCTAACAAATTTTCTTCGAATGAACTGAGGAAATACAAATGAAAAGTGAGTAAAATACAATATATCAATCAGCTGCAAGTCTGCAATATTTATGTTTTACTTTTTCCTGTTTCAAGATTAGAAGTTGTCCCCCCACCCGCTCACGTTGTATGCTATTCCATTCACTATACATTTTTGTGTTCTCGAGACTAAAAATGGGTGCTCGGGAAAATAAAAAATATCTTAATACATGGATATATCAAAAATTGATTTCTAAAATAACTAAAAGTTCCAAGTGGGAAAGGATTGTTCATTCTTATTGGATAAAAAGTATTGATACAAATTGTCTATATTCATTCTACTGTTTCTTTCACATAAAAAAATGCTGGTGTTGCAGGGTGAGGGGGCGGTTGAGCCAAGTTAAAAGACATTTAGAATAAATAACTGACAATTAAAATGAATTAATAATGTTAATATTAGTATTAAATTATTATAAAAATAGAAATTAAATAGAGTTATATTCATCATAAACAATCAATGTGTGAACAACGTTATTGCATTTTATCTCCTCCTTTTTTCGTAATTCTTTCAACTATTACCTCGTATTCCTATCCTTCAAGCCCACCATCCCCCTCCAAACATGGTCTATGGTCCAGAATATATTATTTTTAACTGTCGGAAAAACAAATAAAATATAGTAAACCATGTATAATTGTGTAGTGACATACTTTGATATTTGTGTGAATTTTTATGAGTACAAAAGCATACGAAATAAATATAGCAAAGTACTTACCTGTTTTTACACAAAGCTGACAAAATAACACCTTGTCATTCGTCGTGAAGTTTGAATTGATGTTTATCCACTGCCTCAATAAAGAACACCTTTTTTTCTTTAGACATTCCTGCCAGTGGGGTTAACTATAATTCCGCGAGACCTTGGGTTCATGGGAGGGATACAGATGGCATATTAGTAGGTGAAAAATGTGTAAATGGCAAATCTAGCAAACATTACATACAAGAGAAGTCGCTTTAAAGGTAGATTTTAAAATGTTCTCGGAGTTGGTAAGAGCGAAGTAATTCTTGTCTAGACGGGAATTTTCACGTAGTACACGGAGAGAATCTCCGTTTTAGAAATTAGAGATCACTGTTCTACAGAGTTGGTGTATGGATTTTACCTGCTACAAGAATTTGCTGAGATTGCATGTAGGAGATGCTGCTATAAAGGCACTCAAAATGTCCTTGCAGGGAAGTCCAACAATTCTAGTTCTGCTACTGATTAATGTATCTCTTTCCAGCGAAGTAAACAGCTAATGTTTATTAATCTGACGAACACAACATTATAAAAAGAATGGAAAAGTTGTTGGATATATCTAGTAATCACGAAGAACGGTAGTTCTTCGAGTGATGCTAAGAAACGAGTCTATTAGCGGCACTCACATTGCAGCTAATTTCGGATCTAGCGCACTATAAGCCCGATTTCAATGCTTGAACTTGCGTTTGACAGCTCTTTGCCATACTAAGACACAAAAAAAATTGGATCGGTAGGACCTCCCTGGGACCCATTAGGACTGTTTGAAAAAAAAATAATCAGAATTTCACATTTTTGCACAGACCTCAGACCATATAGGTGGCCCAAAACTTGCGGAATCGTAATCTACGTTTCCATACCTTTCAAACGGTGTATAACACGTCAAAATCGGTGAAGGGCTTCAAATGTTATGACATTTTTTGCCGAATTACAGAATTTTCACAAATGATAGAAGAGCGTCACTGTCATTCTGTCTGTCTTTTTGCTTTAGTACCAAATCGTTGGTACGTGAGAGGTTTGTTGGTCAATTGCAGTCCCTAACAAGTTGACGTTAGAAAATGATTATTTTATTATAGGAGTTATCGTTTTCGAGATACGGAGCCTAACACGGTACAAAATCGACCTTTTGTATGAAGACTGCACTTTTTTTTAATATGCAGCCTTAGAAAATAGGCCTAAGTGATATCAGTACAAGAACCCCTTGAACCCCTTCGGGGTAAAGGGAAGAGTGACGCAAGAATTCTTCTCACAAAAGAAGTGATATCCACTTTGCGAGTGACTTTCTTTGAGTCATTATGAGGGAAGGGAGGATACTGTTTTAATAATATTAATTTTATTACAAAGGAAACAATTCTGCCATAGTGACATAAAGAAAGTCACTTGCAAAGTGGATATCACTTCTTTTGGGAGTGCAATTCTTGCGCCACTCTTCCCTTTACGCCGAAGGGGTTCTTGTACTGATGCCCCATACACATATATTTGCAGTAATCCTACTGCGGCTAAAAAGTGTCTGTAAAAAACACCGAGAAATATCTTTTGTCTGGTTGAAGGTTCTCATTTTCCCGTTTCAGGGTGATATGCGCAGAAAGAGAAAACTTTTTCTCATCATAATGAGACATGCAATTCTGGTCAAGTGTTTGCTGCCGCCATTTTAATCACGTATTTTAAAGAATTAAGAAATATTTTCAGTGAATAGGGATTGCAATTCCTACTTGACAAACAGAAAAAGTTAATAGCTGTGGAAGTTATTGCTTACGGGTTTCGAGCAACGTATTTCTGACCATCTATAGTGTTTTGATGTACTGATTTCTTAAGTGGCAATTTAGTCCAGTTAACTATAGAGCCTTTGTTCAAATCTTGCTTGAGGGTTCTATATTTTTTCTTTCTTTCTTTTCCTGAAACCCGAAAGGTGGCTATCTTTTACTAGCCAAGTTACATGAAATTTCCAGACAACTCTAGTTGTGTAGCTTTATCCAGGAATGAATCTGAGAATTTCTAACAGTACAGGAAATATCTCCGAAATACTTCTTACGACAAAGTACATACGCATACAGAGAGAGAGGATAAGGGCAGTTTACCTGCAATGTGTTCTGAAGAGTTATTTAACGCATGTTCAAACAGTTAAGTACTCTACCGTGCAGAGGACAGCACTGCGGCCGGTTCTGCTACATAATGGGCACAGTGTACAGACAATATAAATACTAAAAGTAACAATAAAAAAACAAATTCATAAAATTTTTAAATGGATAAGAATGGCCTATGAAAGCTTCACAATGCCAGAAAAAACTGTCTGTTAACAAGTCATAAATTTAGTGCGAAATAGAGTGCTAGATGACTATAAACTAATTACATTAATTAACACCCGTCGCCCATTTCGATGTAGGAATTTATTATTTATGAGGATTTTAACCTTTTTGTTTATAGATTAACAATTTATTTAACTATTTACTTTCATTGGAAATATCGTAATTAATTTAAAATCTTTGTTGCCTGTCTTATGAGCGTTGTCATTATTTAACGAAATTCTCTAACACAATATGCTATAACTACTTAGCTGTATATGCGCATTACTTTTATAATTATAAAATGTTAATTCCTTAAATGGACCAGATAATTTTAATACATCTGGCAACACTATGTGCATTGAACGTGAAACCTTTGTGTGAAACCAGTGCAGTAATAGTCTGCAGAACGTGCGGACAGGGATTTGAAGAAGAAAACGAGCGTAGGAGTAAAACGAGAAAAAGAAAAAATGACCAAAAATCAACCGAGGAAATGTTGTGGTCTTCACCTTTGTCGTTGATCACGTCTTCGAGTTCTCAATCAAAGATTTTGGTCTGTCCTTTTTCCCAGTTCCAGCTCAAGTTTCTTACTTGTGTTAAAACACTGGTTTTAGTTTTCTAATTATTGAGTGTTTCTGCCGCGAGAACTAAGACTTCAAATTTTAGAAGTACCTAAAAATACACCAATTATTATTTTCAAGTTTCATTTTTCATAAGAATGTTATTAGTCAAAATTACTTTTCACTATACATAACTGCTATAAATCACCTGAAAATCAGGGTGACAAACTTTTTATAAAGCCAATCCGGGACACATCGTATTCAAAGAAAGGGAAAAAAATACAATATTTATGGTATATATAGTATCAGTATAAGAACCCCTTCGGGGTAAAGGGAAGAGTGGCGCAAGAATTCTACTCACACAAGAAGTCATATTCACTTTGCGAGTGACTTTCCGTCACTATGGCGTAATTCTTTCCTTTGTAATAAAATTAATAGAAGTAAGATACTTAGTATTCTCCCTTCCCCATAGTGACACAAAGAAAGTCACTCGCAAAGTGAATATTACTTCTTTTGTGAGTAGAATTCTTGCGTCATTCTTCCCTTTACCCCGAAGGGGTTCCTGTACTGATATCACTTATTTTGTAAGCATTCATATTTTTAAAAAAGTGCATAGTTTTCATACAATAGGTCGATTTTGGACCATGGTAGGCTCCGTATCTCGAAAGCAGTAACTCCAATAAAAAAAAAAAAGCATCAATTTGCCTCTACAAGACCCGCAATTGACCTCAAAAACCTCCAGGTACCAACCATTTTTGGATAAAGCAAAATAACATACAGAATAACAGCCTTTTCTATACTTTGTGAAAATTCTGTGATTGCGCTAAAAAAATGTCATAACTTTTGAACCCCTTCAACGATTTTGACGTGTTATACACCGTTTGAAACGTATTGAAGCCTAGATTACGATTGCGGAAGTTTCTGCCGCCTGGATTCAGTGCTAATGTGAAATTCGAGAAATTTTTTGAACCGCCTTAGGGGGTCCCAGGGAGGTCCTACCGACTCTTTTTTTTGTGTGTGTGTCTTGGTATGGCAAAGAGCTTTTAAAGGCAAATTCAAGATCAAAATCGGGTTTATGGTTTGCTAGATCCGAAATTAGCTGTATATACAGGTGAGTGTCGCTAACATAATCGTTTCCTAGCGTCACTCGAAGAGCTACCGTTCTTCGTGATATATGGGGGTTGTTATTACTTGTAGAAACACAAGTATATTAATACGTACTTAAATTTTCTTTCTTCTAACCATATTTGGTTCCTATTTATTTTCGTAAATAAATTGAATTGATTTATTACTTTTTGCTACATAACAAAGTTTCTACACATTAGTATTTGATACTGGAAATCGTATTTTCTCTACTATATTTTTTGTATGATAATCATAAATATACAAGACGTGCTTTTATTCATATAAAAACTAACATGTATTTTAATTTTAGATGTAAATAGCTCATTTTCATTTTCGTTATAGTGTTAATAAAAGCCAATTTTTGTAAAAAAAAATATTTTAGTCACATTTCAAATTGCCCTTACTAACGTACCTTTGTATCGCAAATTAAATTTTTTTTACATATCTGTCTCAGTATGCCATCCCTCACCCCGATACGGCACACTAAATAATTAGAGCTGTGTCCCTCCTAACATTTGCAGATGCAATTTTTACTAACACACTGACTTAACTGATTCCTGCATAAATGCAAATTTATGTACTCTAAATACTGCTCCAAAAATAAAACGTGAATTAATTTTCACAACAATAGCTTCTGTCCCAAACAAATAAAGCAATGTATACACATGAAAAAGTAACTTTTTGTTTACAAATAATAATATTTCTAAGCAGCCATTTGTTACCATAACTGAGTATCAATTCCAAAAGACCAAAGTCTTTATAAGAAACACGCGGCATACATGTCATCCAGTAAAGGCATAACAGTTGTACATCTCTAATCTACTACAGAGCCGTATTTTTTAAGTAGAGATGATATCAAGACGAGACGAGACAGGACTGACATCAGTCTCGTTCTCAGCTCGAATTTTGTAGGGCTTGTTTGAAATGGGTACCCAGGTTTTCCGATCTCAGTACAAGAACAAGAATATAAATGTTATTAACATAGTTTGTTGCAGTGTTAATTTGGGGTTTAGATTAGAAATAATATTCTGAAATAGATATAAAAACATTTCGATTTTAAAGTAATATGAAGCTTTATTTAGGATGTATAGAATACCAATAAGTAAGATACATGAATATATTCTTATTATGGAAACGGATCTATGTTTTACCACAAATTGCGAAATCTCTATACGTATCATTTACGTTTTGTTATTTCTCAATTATATTTAAATTGACTGAATAACTGTAACGTTAAAAACGAAAAAGTTACATTTTACTCAAAATTTTCTACCAGATTTATAGAAATAAATGAACGTGTACGTTGTTAAGGATTTTCCGAAATATTGCTGCGAAAAGCTAGGGAATTTTCAGTAATTTGGCTAATAAAAGGCATTCATCATACAATTCTCAGGAATGTTGGGAACAAAAAAGAAAGTCAGATTTGAACACGGGCTCTTTAGTCAAAAGTCCAATGTCGTACTGACTTCTCTAAATTTTCAGTTAAAAGAAAACAGTATAGAATGTTAGAATTATGTTGGCTGAATCCCGAAGATATTAACCAAGTTGATCCCACGCTTACGCCACATTTTAATCATTTATGTACTTGTCAGTTTGGGATCGGAATTCCCATTCACTCAAAATATTTCCCATTTCTACCAAAATAAAAACTGACAAAATGGTGGGAGCAAACTCTTGATCAACATTGCATCAACGTTACAATAAGAAACAGTTTTCTCATTCTGCGCATATGAAGAACTGAAAACGAAAAATATCCAGATAATCATGCAAAAAACTTCCCTTAGTTTAGAATTCGTAGAATGGTTAACAAAAGTTCTAACAGTGTACAGTACGTGACAAAATTTTACTTATTGTGAACTTTTGTACCAGGAAAAAATCAAATTCAAAGAAATTGAAAATAGCATTTACCGAACTCCACAGCCACATGAATCAAGTAGTTTACAATCTACTCTTGACTAATTAAAAGAAACAATTCATAGGTACGGATTACAGATGCACGTCCATACATTAAAGCAAAAAGAAAAGAGTGAAGTGTCTTCCTGGTAGGCGCTACTTTCATGGAGCGTATTGCGAATCTTATAAACTGAAATAAGCACATTAGTTTTTCAAATAGACTGAGTAATTAGATTAAAATGTTATTTCAAAACATCCTAGCAAAGCATAGCTTTATAGGTAAAAATTAACCTTACTGTGTCTCGGGCATACTATGTACAATCCCCTCTATGTCCATCTGTCAACAACTTTCGACTCAGGAACTGCTAGGGCTACGAATGTAGTTAAGTTGTTGTTCGAGAGGTCTCGGTAAAACTTCACCAACGACATATACAAAATCCAAATTTGACGTTCGCTCCCCATCACTTGATTTTTATAAAAACAATACTCTTTTACCCAATGTACAGGTATATTTACGTGATAGGTTGTGCAGAATTTCCTCTGCATCAACTATGAAGTTCCTAAGGGAAACTTTATACAACATTTTGGTTTCAGCAAGTTCTGGAAAGCCTTATACGATCGCTATATCTGTTTATTGACAACCTTCATATCAGGAACTTCCAGGGATACGAAGATAGCTGAAGTGTCCCGCGACTGAGCTTCGACTTGCTTATTTTCACATATGTACAAATATATTTTGTCTCCATCTTTTGTAAAGTTCTGGTTAATATTGCATAAAGTCTATTTTTTTTTAAGAAATACACAGTCCGACAAGTAACTAATGAGACTGATTTTATTCTGACAAAACAGAGAATGCAAAATAGAAACTAATATGTG
>JAGDQP010064080.1:0-11625 GCA_022664845.1 Lepisma saccharinum
TTTTTTTTTTTTTACGCAATCGATTTACGTGTTTTAATGTGTATTTTTATTTTACATAAAGTACTGCAGAAAATTACGAAAATCAGCACGCGAAACACACACACACAAAAGATAACAGAAAACCATGAATAAGTTTGTGCTCGCTCTTATAATAGGCAATACTTCCCACAGCACCTGTAATCTCTGATGCATGATTTACTACTTTCCCTATAAATGTAAGTTGTAACGTCTGTGAGATGCATCTTTCGTTTCCCATTTTTTAGTGTAAGAAAAAAAAGCGAGGGAGGGAGAGTTGGTCGGTTCTGAACTCATAAGGAAGTGTCAGTGCGAATGTATAATTCAATTTCCTCCTGTCAGTGTGGCAACAACATGTAGCCAGCCACAGTCCTTTTCCATCCTAAACGATGGCTTCACCATCTGCTCCTCGCAAGGACACTCCCACGTCTCCTCTGCTGTTTTCTTTCTTTAGCCCCCTCTGGTATAACAGATGGCACAGGGGATGGGAGACAGGTGAAAGATGCATAGAAACTCTTGTTTCACACAAACGATATATACAGAACTGGTTCCTCCTATTCCAACGATTCCGAAAAAAATAAAAGGAACGGGAACATCTCACAATTTATTTTCCCAGGATGTGTGATTTTTCTTCTACAAAATAAAACAAAAGAATTACTCATACCACCTAGAGCACTTTTGCATAAAGTAAAAGCAAGAAAGTTATACACCCATTGATATTTCAAATCCAAAGAACTCAATTTTTACAAAACAGTTTAAACCTTGAAGTCTTGAGATTGTGCAAGTTTTCGATAAAACAATTAGTATCGCATTTTTATGTCAACATCTTTTTATGTAGTTTCATAATCATAACAGCACTTCATTGGTTCTAATATTACACACGAGTACCCATTTATGGCGTACCCAACTCAAAAATATTTCTGTATAAATAAATTCGGGGTTTGCTTCACCCGTTTCCTAGTTTACATTTTTCTTTTTAACGTGTTCAGTTATTTATATTGCACCAATTATAATAGACCGACAGACTGCATGAACACTTATATCCACGAATCGGAACGTAACAGACACTTCAATATGAAGACAGTTCGATTTATCTCAAGAACATTTATTTTTTTGCAATGGATTGTTACTTTAAAAAATCTATAATTGACCACATCACATCTAACAGCTTAAGACCGCGCAATCCGATTCATACGGTTTGTAATGATATACACCGTTACATTTCGGATTCGGAACTATAACGGCCATGGCAGCTACTAGAAGTTCCGATTCTTACACCTATCTATACCTTGGTGATTTTGCAGGCCATTAGTATTTTAGAGAGACCAACAAATCACTCGAACCAAATCTTCCAGTAGAGGCGGTGGCAGTGGTCGAGATTCTTCTTCAATACGATGAGAAGGTTGAGGGTTAGCTGGCTGTGGGCGGTTAAATGAAGTGAGGCGCAAATGGTCCTCTCTGCTTTTCTCTTGAAGGGCTTCCCTCCCTTTACAGGTTTCCCCCTTTATGGCAAAGTTTCGAAGGTGAAACATTAATAATTCTTCCCCTCCAAAGCCGTGAAGATCCATGCTCCCTCTCTCTCTCACTCTCGCACTTTTCAGTTCAGTTTTCTTTTAATTTATTGCCGGCATAGTGTGCAAGCGGTGCACCCATTAATGGTGATCCCACATCAGTCAATATTACGTTGAATACCTTACAACATCCATCGTCTGGTTCTTGGGCTGGGTTGGGAGCGTCTGAGGGAAGATCTGATGTAGAGTAATGTTGAGGTTTCGTACAGGAAGACAAGGAAGCTGAGAATTACAGAATGATGTAAATTCCAAGCATGAATAATTTGGGATCAGACAGGAATGGAGATCAGATAGGGGCGGAGTTTCATGTAAACAGCTCAGTGGTGTAAGTACGACGTGAATGACCAAGCATTATATATATATATATATATAAAACACAGCCATATTCAATCCACTACTGGATGAGGCCTCTCATATATATATACACTATATATCGTGAATTCTTTTAACAACGACAGTAGATCTTTAAAATCTTTAGTAAAAAGATTGTTACCCATATTTAACCTTCCAGCAATACCTTCGTATTTCACTAACAGGAAATGTACCAAGTGAGAAGTGGTTATCACACTGGAATTAATTTCTCATCGACTATAGTTCAAAGAAGAGGATATAAATAGCTGTAACACACTGACGGAAGGTTGTTACCAGGTAATACATTAGCATAGAGTAAACTTGACCACACTGCACGTCAAGTCGTGACTCCAACGTAGGCATGTTCACTGTCCTGCCAACATTGCAGGCACATCAGTTCTGACATAAAGAATGACGTTACATTTATTTGTTTGTAATTACCCTTTCGAAATTATTAGTCTCCAGCGGCGTCGGTGGTATAGGCTTACTGCGTGGGAGGCCTAGGTGAGATGCCTGTTCAGACCATTTTTTTTTCTTGAACAGAACATTCCTATATGCTGATATTACTTATTAACAAATGCTCCTTTGTACTTTCATAGACATTTTCAACATTTTAATGCGCTTGGCTTGGCTTCCATCACGCTGCAGTTCAACTTTCCTTTTGCTCTACATTTTAATGCGCTTTGGATTTGTACATGCTTCATGGACGTATTTGAGAGCGAACGCAGTTTAAAAGTCAGAGCTGGCATGCCTGCATTAGTCACGGTCTGGCGTGTGTCCATAGTCACAGCTTTACCACTGGATGTTAAACAAAATGGCCAATCTTTTATGCTTTAATTTTATTTCGTCATATTCATTAGATGTTTTATTTAAAAAATAGATTATACGAATTTACTTTCAAGTTTCGGAACAAGAAACGTGAACAATTCTGAGCACATTTTCTATTGTCTCATAATACCAAGAGATTTATCAACTGAAGTATGTATATTAAGTTATGATGCATGTTTAGCGCGGGACTCTAGAAAGTATTTTCCTGACAAATCATTTGCATGAATCTACACTTAATCCTATAAAATCAACCCAATTACAAAACTTGCAGTCTTCACTCTCTCGCTTGGGGGATTGCCTCCATTCTTAGGTTTCCTACCATAATGAATTATCATTACAAAAATAACCCAAACACCAGTGTTCGATTTGTAGCGGGGAATAGTTGGGATTATCCCCCTCTCGGCAAAAATTTTCTTTGGTACTTTTTACAGAAATATACCTGTAACCTGGAATATGGACGATCCCAAAATATGCAGAGTTAACGGATTCTTTCATATTAAACACACAAACTTCAAGATATGCATACACAATTATTTTACTTCGAAGATTCATCATTCCTCCATACTTTAATGTTTCTTTCTAGAAATGTCTATTTTTGCATTGTCGTTCCTTCCTTTCTCCCTTCATTTCCAGTTTCTTCAACGTGCTTATGTCTCCTATCGTAGGCGACCCTTTCGTAACGCAACATTAAACATGCACCTTACTCCATAAAATCCTTCAGCTACATTGACAAATAAATACAGGCTTCACTTACAAGACAAAATAAGAGAAAAGTCGAAAAGCAAATTTTTTTTTCTTGCTCCTCCACCCACTCTCTCTTTCTCTGGTGCACCGTTTCGGAAACAAGTGAGTCATGTTTCAGGAATCCCCCATCTATTCTTAAAAATGCGTCCAGAAGAAACTATTCTTATCTTTATGTGGTGTGTAAAATGTATAAAGGGTATAAAATTTTCACGAAAGAAATAGAAAAAAAAAATCCCACACCATTTGATATGAAACACGGCACTGTCACTTGAGCCTAGTTATCTCAATGTACAACTGTAGACATTTAAAGGATAAATCTAAATGATATTAACAACCATTTTTTTCCTTCACGCCGTAAGGTAGGAATCACACAAACTGAACAAACAAACAAGCACGGAGCACGTGCTGATATTGTACTAATGGCATTATTACTGCCTAAAAGTCTAATTAATCCCTCTGTAATCTCAGTCTAGAAGTCTCCTTGGAGTCTTACTTGGACTGCAAGACAACATACAAGAACGCAACCACGTCGTTTCATTCACGATTGAACGGATCGTTAACCATGTATGTAAAAGACAATGTGTAGGCCTGTTGTCAACGCGAAGTATTTCTCTGTTCTCGCTAGGGTCGCTATCCTAGATAAAACCAATATGGTCTACAACAACTTTTAATCTAAAATAAACAATTTTGATTTTACAACTTCCCTGCACAGTGGATCAGTGTGCGAATTAAACTTTTTAGCCAGGGGGGGATAAAATATAAGCACGGATTTCAAAAGGGAACGCATATTATATATATATAATATTCAGCCGTTTTCTATCCACTGCTGGATGAAGGCCTCCCCGTTTTCTCTTCACATGTCTCGGTCTCCTGCTATCCTCATCCATGTAGCTCCTGAAAAACGCTTGATTTCATCTACCCATTTGGACATCGTTTCTGTATTTCTTTTCTCTAGGAATCCAATGTAGTACATTTGTCGTCCATCTTCCATCTGTTCGTCTAGCTATGTGACCGGTCCATCTCCACTTCATCTTCTTCGCAGAGAGAGAGAGAGAAAGAAAGAGAGAGAGAGAGAAAGAAAGAGAGAGAGAGAGAGAGAAAGAGAGGTGGGGAGACATGCAGTCTTATTTCCAATAGGAGGTTACTAAATCAAACCAATCATACTAAACCATTCATATTAAGCTACTTCATAAACATCACAAAAGAAATGGTTACCAAATAGGTTTCTTAGCTCCTAGTAAAAGTTCATATACTCTTGTCACTTCCATGAAAACAGTTTCAACTTCTACCAAATAAACATGTTCCGATTGTTTTATCTAATCTTGATCGAAACATTTTCTGGAGGGGGGGGGAGAAATGTATCCCTGGAAGAGACGAAAAATATATTTGTCAGGGTGGGAAACTTCTTTGCCAGGGGGAATCCCCGGCACCCCCCACCCCCCCCCGTTAATTCGCACACTGCAGTGGATGAAAACTTTATAAGATTATCAATTACGCGTAACAGAAAGTACAGATTTCTGATTGCCGTTGTCAAATGTTCCAATTATAGTGCATTCTGTTAGTCGTTTAATAGTTCATATTTGGACCAGCACGAAATTTTGCACATACTATCTCCAGCATGACCTTGTTAAAAAAATAATCGAGACACAACTTGTCCCCATCCTTTCCCTCGAATGGGCGGGGGCTATTGTCATGAAGATTTTTTTTTTAAATACATTTTCTTTCAAATACTGACAAATTTTATGAAAAATGCTTAAGGCATATAGAGTACCGGTACTTAAAATTATTCAGAAAGGTCATAGCTTTGGTATTAGGCTCCTCTGTGGCGTACCTAACACAAAGGTACCTTATAATCCCTCTAGATCCGTTCATCTGTTTGTACGTGCCCAAAAATAAATCTCAGTAACCACAAAGTTTAGAGAGGGGGTTGACGTGCCGTTGAAAAGGCCATGAATAGTGTTGATTTGTGCAGTATGACAGTGTTGCCAACCCACTTTTAAAATTCGATATTTCAATTTGTTTGCGTTGCCTTACACATAGTCACACCAGATATCTTGCATGACATAGTAGTAAAAATACTGTGGACGTTCCCCTCCCTAAGTACCGTCAACGGGGGTGAAGACGATCAGGTGGGGTGAAGTCGATCATAACTACTTTACTGTGATTTTGCGCTTCTACCATTTAGTGGTTACACGAAAAATTGCTAGTACGTTAATATCTTTGAAGGACAGAGGAAGAGAAACATTACCCATGTGTGGTGGATAATTTGTAAAGCGATTGTACGTTGATAGTTTATGAAAAATAGAAGTAACATTTTGATGCGTGTTCATAAATGTGGATTTAAAACATTTGATCAGCATATTAGATAATTCGCACTTTAGTTTTTGGACAATTAATAGATAGGTATAAGGTCTGAGACATTGTATTGCTTTTGACGAAAGATATAGCGCATGTTCTGTATGGTTAACGCCGTAAAAAGTAAAGTTTGGAAAAATGTGGGGTGAAGTCGATCATACCAAGAACTTATAAAAAGAAGATTAGTGCTGAGGGAAAAAGAAACTGGAACTCAGTATATCTTCTGAAAGCCGTTAGAGAAGTGCAGAAAGGCAATGCGTATAAGGAAAACATCTGAATCGTACGGTGTGCCTTATATGACCTTTTCCAACTTTGAATGAGTGGGTGGAGAACAGGAAATCTTATAGGCGCTGCCTGTGTCAAATTCTAAGATGAAGAGTGTTTACTTTATGGGTTGACAAAGTGTGCAGAGTGTAAGTTTCCTTTGAAATGCAATGATGCGAGGAATGTTGTGCAGGGGTATTTGAACCGTGCTTGGAATAATTAAAAACGCTTTACAAACAACAAACCTGGAAGAGACTGGTTCTTAAGTTTTATGGCGAGAAATAAGAGACTTACAGAAAGACTAGTTCAGAATACTAAGAGAAATGGAGCAGCATTCAGCAGGGATCTTTTTATACAGTATTTTGGCAACTTGAAGAAATGCTTTGAAGGTTTGTCTCTCAGTAACATCATCAACTTTGACGAAACTAATTTTACAGACGATCCAGGACAAACAAAGGCAACTGACAAGCGAGGAATGAAACATGCTGAAAGAATCATGGATTCATCTAAAACAAGTGTCAGTGTAATGATTGCAGCTACAGCTGATGGTCGTGTGTTGCCACTATATGTTGTATACAAAGCAATCTGTATCCCACTTGAATTGAATATAGTGCAGGATTCAGAGCAAGCGTGATTGCTGCCCTAAATCGAGATGATGTGTTGAAAAACTTCCTGCTGCCCACATGGACCGTGGCGATTTACAACATCATTGGAGTGAAGCATTGGATCTAAAGAACACAAGAAAGGAGACAACCATAAGCGTTGACAAATGGCACCGAAGAGAAAGCCACCTTGTCATTTACTCCTAGCTAGGGTGTTGTTATGACTGATTTCATTGATTTCAACGATGATGCATTGGTAGATGGACCTAGTACTGAAAATGTTGAAGAGGAAACTAGCAGTGAGAACGGGGATATGAATGATGGAAGTTCTTTTCGTTCTGGTAAATTTGTTTTTGTGTCCACTGGTAAAAGGAATAGGAATTATATTAGCCAAGTTATTGCAATTGTTAACAGCGAATTTGAAATAAATTATTTACACAAAAAGAGTTGTTTTAAACAAATTTAATTTGTCCCTTTGGATGTTTCTTATAATTAAATGACGCATTTTACACAAATTGTAACTGAACTGCAAAGCAAAGACATAGGTCGAGGTCGTTATGTTTTTTGAATATTGATTTCTCTGACATTTAGTGATCACTGGTAGTATGTTTGTATGCTCGGATTTTGAAATACATGTATAATGCTTTGTATCGTGAAATTGTAATAAAAATAGTTGCTGCTGTCCTTTGTGTGAATATAGTTTGATGGTAGAAACCACACACGTTCACTTATACATTTAAAACATTGAAGTTTCTGATCGTCTTTACTCCATTATCTAGATAAAGTTGTATTTCCACTGAGAATAAATTGGTGATCGACTTCACCCCACTAGATGGGGTGAAGTCGATCACTTTGTATGTTAGTATAGCTCTAATGCAATAATAATTAAAAATTTTCTTCTCTATGTGTTTGAATGTAGAATCATAAAGGATTACTGGTATTATTTTTCGTTTCACTTCGACACCGATTTTTAGGCCAAATAACAGAAAAATTAAAAATATTGATCGACTTCACCCCCGTTGACGGTACTTCAGTTATCAGTATTGCCACCTATTTTATAAAAATTAATGCTAGTGTGCCTAAAATGATATCAAGGGACTTCCTCGGTGTGTATGCATTTTAACAATAATCTGAAATGAAATACAATCGGAGGTGTTTTTTTAATATTTTATATTTTAATATTTCACGCTTAACATTAACGAAACTGTGACACAAAATTATTTTAAAATGTTCACAGACTACTACATCACTGTACACTTTTCTCTTATCACTGTTCTACCAGAAACTTATTTCTTCTCAGAACTGACTGAATACACGGACTGAACATACCGCCCACCTGAAATATTACTAATATTTAAAAAACATTATGAAACAAGGCAAACATTTTATTTTTTTAGTATGAACTCTTAATGAAACTGATAAGGTATTAGCCTACACACAAACGATATTACTCTGAGTCATATGGCAAGGGGAATAGATACCATTGCAATGGGCCTCTTGTATTCATCGTCCTTTGTTTTCGCTGTCACTTCTCGAACCAAGTTATCAGGTCCAGGGTGAGCAACACTTATTCTTCCGAGTCTCCATTTCAAAGGTGGAAGATGCACTTCCCTGAGTAAAACTAAGTCTCCAACCTTCAAACTATCCTTCACGGTTCACCACTTTGGACGTTGCTGCAACCTGGAGAGGTATTCGTTGCCAAAAGTGTTGGTATACTTACTGAACTAGCAGCCACGTGGATAATCGATTCATCTTTGTATCCGTGAAATCTGGATCAGGAGCCGTTAGCAACGGTTCTCCTATTAAAAAATGTCCTGGAGTAAGACACGACACATCACTTGGATCAGTATAAGGCAAGTAAGTGGTCTTACTCCAGTTTCCCACAAACCACTCCAGTGCGGTGCAAACGGTGGGTTATAATGCCATTTGATGCATTAAGAACTAAGGTAGTCATTAACTACTTTGTTATGTCTTGGACTTGGTTAACTCCATAAAATTCTTAAGATCTTTGTCAGCTCTGACAAAGACTGAGCCACAGTCACTATAGATAGCGTTAGGTTTTTCGCGGCGCGCTACAAACCTTCTAAGTGCCGCTATGCCGTCGTAGAAGCGTCACTGACTAGTTCTAGATGGATGATCTTGGTTGATGTTTTGTTACCTTTGGCAGTATTGTACCGTTGCGCAACACCTAGCTCATTCTTAAATTATTTAATTTTTATTTCAATCAGTCTAAAATATAGAATATGTAACAATATTCTATCCCTCGGTGTTCAAAAAGCTAGTTTCCTTTTAGGAAGAGAAAAAAAATACTGCACAAGTTCACAGTCTAATCTTGAGTGTGTAATTTCCCCGCAAGTCTCTGAACGCCTAAAACGGCTCTCCCTTCGTCAGATGTTGGAATAGCATCTTCTATGTTAATACCATTGGCAGAAAGCTGTGGCAATCTTGAAGTCACTACTCTTTTTCTCCCCTCCTTAGCTGTCCATTCCATCCACTCGTGGAGCGAATCACCGCGCAGGCTGAAGGCGTCTGGTACTGGCCTTCATTTACTCGCAGTCTCTATTCTCTCTCTCTCTCTCTCTCTCTCTCTATATATATATATATATATATATATATATATATATATATATATATATATATCGAAAGATAGACGCAAGAGCAAATTTATGTCCACTTCCAGTCTAATCCAATGTGGACCAAACTTTCAGTTCTAAGTAAATTTTATACGCTTCTTGTCGCCGTGCGGTCCGTTTTTTTTTATTTAAGTTGTAATTCCTGAGTTATTCATATAATAGTATACCACATTCTGCATATAATGGGAAATACTGCAAATAATATTTACGTTTTTTGCAAGAAATAAAGACACAAATAAAAAACGGGCCACACAGCGATACTGAGCGTAAAAAGCTGAGTTAGAACTGAAAATTTGGCCCATATTGGTTTAGACAGGAAGTGAACAAACCATATTATTAACATAAAAAAGGATAATATTCAATGCATGAATAAGACAGTGAAGATGGAGGAAGAGAAAATTCAAACATAATCCATTAAGGGAAGCAAAGGATGTATGGAATGTGATTACTTGCGAAGCAAAATCCCGCTTTACATCACATGGCACGTTATGGTAACCACGCTGTTTACTTTAGAGACATTTCCAAGTTACTTTTGAAATTTTCCAAAACAATCTGTGGGGAAATTATGTTCAATTTACAAAGCTCTTTCTTCAATCCATTCGGCAGAAGAATTTCGATCAATGTCAGAAGCTGTGGGTTTGTTCGACTTTATAGTTCAAAATAGCTTGCAGAAAACGTTTAGTGAATCTTCAAAGTTTCTAAAACTGATATTAACAATACCAATAACAGTCACACAAATTTATAGCCACGAAAAACAGTGGCTATCAAATTCCATTCTGAATATTTTAGCTAGACCTACGACATTTTTCTAAGTTTTCTCAAAATCGTACATAATTGACAAAGTCCCTTTATTTGAAAATCAAGTCACTTCTTTTTGTGTATACGTTACATAATTTAACTCTACGTTTACTGATTGTGACTGATTAGCTACCCAATCCTCTCTCACATGAAAGTCCAGGCTCGCAGCCAGGAGGAAAGGGATGAGCCCCTGTAAATTTTCCTTGCCCCAATACAAATATTTAATTTTATGTACGTTTCGTAAGCCCGAACCCTTCCGTATTTTTTCGTGCCTCTCCTACTCTTTGTGGCTGGCGGCGGGCCTGAGTGCAACACCCAGTGGAAACAACCACCGGTCACAACTGGCATCTTAGACACACTAATATTATTTTTTATAAAATAGGTTGGCAACACTGACAAATGAAATACTTAGGGAGGGGAACGTCCACAGTATTTTTACTACTGTGTCAAATAATATTTATGCAAGATATCTGGTGCGAATATGTGTAAGGCAACGCAAACAAATTGAAAAATCGAATTTTAAAAGTGGGTTGGCAACACTATCATATTGCACAAATCAACACATTCCTCGGCTATGAACTAATATAGTCAAGACCTTTCCAACAACACGTCAACCCCCTCTCTAAACTTTGTGGTTACTGAGATTTATTTTTGGGCACGTACAAACAGATGGACGGATAGCGGGATTATAAGGTCCCTTTGTGTTAAGTACGCCAAAAAGGGGCCTAATACCAAATCTATGACCATTCTGAATAATTTTAAGTACCGGTACTCTATATGCCTTAAGCATTTTTCATAAAATTTGCTATTATTTGAAAGAAAATGTTAGAAAGACATTTTTTTCTTCATGGCCATAGCCCCCCCACCTCCTCCGGGGAAAGGGTGGGGGATACAAGTTGTGTCTCGATGTTTTTTTTTTAACAAGGTCATGCTGGAGATAGTCTGTGCAAAATGTCATGCTGGTATCGAAATATGAACTATCCTTCACAAATTTTATACTAACAGAATGCATTATTAGAACAAGTAGTATCTAAAGGAGTGAAGTAAATTATCCTCAAAAGTATTCAATTTATTATTTACGCTAATGGGGTTTACACGCATCCACAGTTTTAAGCATAACACAATTCTGAGAAATGATGTCATCTGGCAAGTGCATTTGCCGAAAAAGATAGAAAACGACAAGCGTTTCTACGTACCATCCCGGCATACGCCAAGTGGGACTAAGAAAACCTTGGAAATAAGTCTCGATGGTCGGCATGGGTTGAACTGGTGATCCCGTTCCCTCAACACTGATCTAAAATCAACGACTTTCACCATTAGAAAACGGAACCTGGGTTCTCCTCAAACTTATAAATAAGGACATTGAGCCCAAATTTGTGCATGCAATAATGAATGCATCAAAAAGCGGAAAGATCTTTTGTAAACAGACGTTTGGTTTTGAGATCATCAGACAGTTTTTTTTTT
>JAGDQP010064082.1:400-11625 GCA_022664845.1 Lepisma saccharinum
CAAAGCATAGATTAGAAAATTATGTTTCCCACTCTTTTAGTGTATTCAGCTATTATATAACTTGTGAATGGCTTTAGATTGAGCATATTTTACAGTCTTGAATAGGGTTTGATTGAATGGAGTGGTTTAAATTCAACCAAGAAAAATTGAGGTACTGTCCTTAGAACAGGGTTTTTTTAACATGTGGTCCAGGGACCCCTAAGTGGTCCATGGCTTAGTTTCACGGGGTCCGGGAGGGTCAAATGCAGAATAACGTTTAGATTCACTACATGTGTAAGGGCTATAAAAAAACGAATAGAAAGGGGGGTGGGTGGAACTTCTATAAGATTTCATTAAGAAGGGCTTCAATAGGAATAAACTGCATTGGTTATGTAATTAGTAACTTTGGTTTACTGTTTCAAACGTAAACTAAATTAACTTTCCTAACCTTAAATCAGTAATGCATAGGGTCACTGTTTTTTCAGGCATGTTTTCGGGGAGTCTATGTCCTCGGAGGAGGGGGGGGGGGCAACCTCTCCCCCGAAAGAACAAGTCTCAACAATTTAATTGCTTCTACATATACTGAAATACGTATATAATAGCAGATTCAATAAATATTTTTCACGTTATTTTGAGGTTCGCTAAGAATGTACGACATATTGTTAAGTAACGTTATTATTATTTTATATTTTAGTATATTGGAGTCAATATACATTATTTATCATATTCGTTAGCCCCCCCCCCCCCCCCACCATTTCCCCAAACGAAATCTTCTGAAAAAAAAACTGCATAGGGTGGACTAGTTCCCTCAGACTAGAATAATTAGAATTAGATTAGCTTGCGTCGGTCGAGATTTTTCTGAACGAATCACGACTGAAACATTGTCGTAGTAAGATTATTTACAATAGTAAATTACATGCAAAGTTGTGTTTAATATTTCTGGGTAGGGGGCTCATAGCTTTCATCAGATTCTTAAAGTTGTTCGTGATTCAAAAAAGGTTAAGAACAGCTGTCTAAGAAGTTTATAAACTCGATTTGAACGTTACTCACCACTGAAACACAAAATTTCTGAAAAAATGTTTCGCAATTCGATTTAGTTGTGAATTTGATTGGAATTACTCTTTGTTCTGAAGCGAATGAATTCAATAGCCGAAGTTTGTGTATATCAACACCACTACATGATGAAACGACAACAGATACGAGAAAAGCACAAGAAAACACGTTCTAGTTGAAGTACAAGTAAGGCTTCTTACCTTTCTCCCTGGTTGTGACTGTTTTGCAGTCGTACACTACACTTTAACACCAAGCTAGAGCTTCTGACACAACTACCTCACAGCTACCAACCAGATCACGTGACTCAGCGCAAGTTTCAAACTTACGAAAGTTCACCACTGAAAATCTTCACACAAAGTGCGTAATGACACAAACAAGATTAAGCGTACTGGAAAAGTGACAAGGGCACAAGATAGTGTACACAAGAAATTCCGATTACTTCAGACAGTGGAATATTCTCAGATTAAATTCCATAGTTAGAAAAAATCTTTAGCGATTTCTACTGCTGTAAGTGATCAAATTTTCGTTAGGTTTATTCCGTTCTTTTTATTTTATTTATTTATTTATTTTTTTTTACAAAAATCTTTCTATCAAATTTTTCTATATTCAGCGTTGTTTTCTAAATTTATGTAGTATATTTTGCTCTGAGGCTATTTCGCTCAGTCTTGCACTTCCGTACAAAGGTGAAACGGTCAATGGATCAATCGGGACATTCGGGTCAGGTTGTGGACCGGGCTTATTTTTGAGACCCGGACAGCAAAACAGTTTCTAAATATTTCCCGTGCCAACGGTCTTTCTTTCAGGGGTGACCGGGATCGGAGGTATTACTTCCAAAGCACGAAAAATACGACGCCAAAAATTCCCAGTTCATTATAGTTCACAGACCAGGTCAATCTGGTCACCGAGTTACCTATGTTCGGGTCACCGAAAGTTACCCATTTTCAACTATGGTTGCGTAATCAATTACCTTTGTTCAGTCTGTTCTTTGCACTACTCACTGCTAACTAAGTTTATTCTTATCAATTTACTTGAAACAATCATCCAATCGTTATAGAATCAACTATTTAATTATCAGCGTTTTGTATCATTAAACTTCTTTCGCTTATACAGAGTGAACAAAAAATATGGGTCAATACTCTAGGAACAAAAATTTCTAATCAAACCAAGATAAAATTTTCTCTGAAGAAATGTAAAATAATAATAAAATGGGTAGTTCCGGAGCTAGAGGCGTCCAAAGTGAGCAAGGTTTCGTCATATCTCGACAAATAATTACGTATGCCTTATCGGTTTAGCAAATCATAATCGAAATCATATCAATATGTTTATTTCAGCAAAATTTATCATTGGCAAATGTAACTTACTTAGACGGAATTACCGTACGTGCCTATTACGCAACACTAATTCCTTGACAACGAAATTCTTATGTTGCAAACTTTGTTTATGCAACACTCCCTCAATCATAAACTTTGCTCAGATAGATTTAATGGGTACAACTTCGATTATGATTTGCTAAAACAACACGGTTTAATTAATTATTTGTCGAGGTATGACGTCATATTTTACGAGGCGAAATCCGAATTTGGGACGCCTCTAATTCCGCAACTACGCTATTTTAATAAAATCTTCAAAACAATGTTTTCCTTGGTTTGATAAGAAATGTTCGTTCCTACAATAGTGACCGTAATTTTTATACATCCTGTATAATCGTGTTCAGAGGAAGATCACTACCCAGCCCCCGTAGTCCAGGCGGTAACATCATTGACATTGGATTGGCAATGGGCAGGTTCGTGGGTTTGAATCCCATGGTCGACCATCCTGACTGAGATTTTTCAGTGTTTTCATCAGTTTCATCAGGCGAATCCTGGGATGGTATCATAAGAAAGGTTCTGGCCCATATTTTCCCAATCCTTTACCTACTTCATCCCCACCTGACCCAAAGATGTTAAAAGGCCATAAACAAACTCAATTCATAAGGAAGATCCTCCAATGAAAATTCGGAAAAAGTTATAAGAATTGTTAACTCATCTTCTGATTTGAATTGATATTGCTTATTTTCAGGTAAATTCAAGTTTTTACAAGTTTTTACTTAATTCAAGATTCTCTATAGTTTCTACTTTGGAGTCTTCGTGGCTCAGGGGCGGTAGCGCGTCTGGCGACGAATCGGGCCGCCCGGCCAGGACACTGAAGAATTTTCTCGCAGTGTTCCCATGCCTGGAGCTCTGAGGTGCACTCAGTCTCGTATCAAATTGTATACCAGAGTTACCTTGGTACTCCTGGGCACCTTAGGAAGGTAAAGGCGGTAGAATGTGGGACTGACCATCCCACCTCACTTCGTACCGTAGGTTGAGAATATGTGGAGCATTACCTCCACATCCCCCAGGCGCCGTTCACAGCGCATGCGTATTGTACAGAGGATAGCTTTATTATAATAGCATAGTTTCTGTATTCCAGTGCTGACTAGATACATCACCACTGAGAGTATCTGCCACCTGATTTATTGTATTAACCATTACTACTACGTTGGCATTTGAATCTTGAATTCATTTACGGCCTATAGGGATCTATGGCTTAGGAGGGGATAAGATAGGGGGAAGGGAGTCGGCCCGGACCAGGTTGAAGGAACCACCCCGGCATTTGCATGTTATAACAAGGAAATTGCTGGAAAAAACCTCAGTCAACATTGTCGGCCATTGGTATTGAACCCAGAACCTCCCGAGTGCAAAGCCAAACGCTGTGCCAACTACTACGTTCGTAAAGTATGGTACAATAAGTATACACTTTATTAATACTACAGGAAAATAATTTCTTCAATGATTTTAATAATATGTCACTAATATACGAATAACATGAATTTATTAGATATTCGTATATTAGTTATTTCAAATGAACTACGCAGAAGAAAATATTTGATCAAAAGCCAAAATATTGATCTGGGTTACTAGAAGACATCAACTAAACATTTTGCTTTCAACATTACACACTGAATTCAGATTTTGAAAGTTTTGTGCACTGAAATTGTTTCTAATAAATTCCTATAACAATTAAAACTTTGATTTTCCAAATGATTGTAACTTTAAAATTCCTGCTGACAGTGGCCTGATCCAAAGTTGCCTGAATGCACAAATAAATTCAAATTCAAAATTCCTGCTGGCAGTATAAATACACAAATACGCAAAGGCTCTAGAGCCCTCTTTACATAACTTTAACATGGATCACTCGATAATCAATCTACAGCAATGAACAACGTGCTAATACTGACAGAACTTCAGTTCTCATTAGTATAAACTCGAAGATAAATTCCATATACATTGAATTTATCCCAGTCTGAGCCATAGATACCTAAAGGCCATAGATAAATTCAAAAGCATATAAAATGCCAAATTTTTGGTCGATACATCTTGGTTATTGAATTTGAGTTTAATGTGCTTAATAGGCGTCATGCTCAGTGCGGGATAATGTAGAGTAAATGAAGGATGCGTGTGATTTAGGGAAACCCCTAGAAAAACTCAGTTAAGATTTTCAGCCTTTTGTATCGAACCCAGGACCTCCCTAATGCGATGCCAACGCTCTATCAACTGAGCTACAGCCACCTGGTGCAACTTGACTTTTCTAATTAAAGCAGTTTTTCGTATGTACGTATTAGTTTATCGAATATCGTAATTGACAGCTTCCAGAAATATTGCAAGTTTAACATGTATATAGTTGGTCGTGATGTGTTTGCTTCATGGTGAAGTAAAATTATCATTTGCCTATTATTTCCTTGAAATGAATTAAATAATTTTACACAACCTAGTGAGAAAGAAGTTCTAAGCGCATAGTACAGAGTGTGTAACGGGAATCTGTCGAATTTGAAATTAAAAATGAACTACATAAAATATAACTCAAATATTTATTTAGTTTACAAAACAATAGGATATACAATGCTTTATTGTAACAGTGCAGTTTAATTCTTCGGCTCCTAATTTTTGAACAACACAAAGTTCGCTGCGTGATATGACTATTTTATTTCAACACACAACACGTCATTTTCAGTGGTATAGGTTGGCAATACTGTCATTTAGCTAGGAAGCGGATTTAACGCAGACCCTATTGTAAGCTATCGTAAATTATTCAGAGAATGTTTAGAGTCTATTACATCCACTCACATAGCAAAGGATATCTAGAAAATAGCGAAATAATATAACTTTATTTTCTATGGGCCATTTTTAGTAATTTTGACTTCGGCCTGTCACGATTAATGAATGCGATGCTATTTCAAAATTCTCATCCATGCCCCAGCCGGGATTCGAACCAGCGACCTTCGAGTCGCTGGTTTAGCGCCCCAACCCACACGGCTACCAGGTCGGCAGTGAAACAATATAGACATGGTGAAAATAATATTACTGTCATTTCTAGGCCACACAGAAATATGTAATTGATTTTCCAAATTTAATACGCGCATTTGCATCTTCGATATCATATAGAGTGACGAGTGAAATATCTAGGAAATGTCTTGTCTTTGAAGTTCGATCTGGTTTGAATGTTTAGTAGACATTCATAGATAACGCTGTAACATGCGTTTGCTGTGTGAATATAACTGGGTTATATTGTATGTTGCAATTAGGGAACGTGTGCCCATCTGTCAACCACATTACCACTAACTAATCGGAACTAATGTCCACTCTGTAACGGGGGGTACGTGTGCCCATCCTCTGGCTACGGCCCTGTACGTCTGTAAGGTATTTAAAAGGAGAGAGAAGAAGAAGTCTATTCCCGTCATTTAAAGTTTGTCAATATCGTTTTCTTTTACAGAGACTGGTCAATGGGGGTAGGAAGTGATGATTTATGCCTGAAGTAGTTTGCCTTTCAGATCAGGAACTTCAAAAAAAAAAAACAGAAACGTCTTCTCGTTGAACTTCGATTTTTTTCTGGATGTTTAGTTGTAATTCGTAGATAACTCTTTAAACATGCGTTTTCTGTGCGAACATGTGACTGGGTCAAACTGTATGTTGCAATTAGGGAACCTGTGGCTAAGTGCCAACCTTGTTTACAACTATTTAATCAGAACTCTTGTCATTACGTGAGGGAGGGCACGTGCCCGGGTGTCCCCTTGGCTACGGTACTGAATAATTCCACTCCTTAGCATTCGTGAATTCAACCAACCACAAATCGAAAATTCCAAGAATGCAAAACTTGAACTTGCCTTGCTAGTCCAGTCAAGTTAGCTCAATTTTTAGGTGAACCTAGAACGAACTGCAATAGCATTTCTGACAGTGGTTTCTAGATGAAAAATATGTGCTGAAAACGATGGAACAAAGTCTACTACTGTAACTTTATTCATAAATCTAATATGGCGAAAATGAACAACATGGCAGATTTTCACATGCTATGTAGTCCAGTAAAAATAGCAATGAACCTAGAACAAACTGCAAAATTTTCTGACAGCGGTTTCTAGATAAAAAATGAGTGCTGAAAACGATGGAACAAAGTCTACCACTGTAACTCTATTCATAACTCCAACATGGCGGAAACGAACAAAATGGCGGATTTCCACATGCTATCTATGTATGTCTGCAAGTTTGTTACCTCGTAAAGCCTAAACTGCTTGAGCGATTTTAACAAATGAGGCGTCGTTGGATTTGTCTTGATTCAGATTGTGGCCTAGGCTATATGCAGTCACGAAATAATAAACACAACATGGCGGAAATTAACAACATAGAAGAAATTTTCACAGGCTATCTATGTATTTATATAAGTTTGTTACCTCGTGGAACCTAAACTACTTGAGCGATTTTAACAAATGAGGTACTGTTGGATTCATCTTGATCCAGACTGTGTTCTAGGTTATATGAAGTCATGAAATAATAAATCCAACATGGTGGATTTTAATTTCAGATGAATTTTTGATAGTGATTTCTAGATGAAAAATATGTGATGAAAACGATAGAACAAAGTCTACCACTAAAGCTCTTTTCTTAATATCACAAAATTACAGGTTTTGAAGAAAGCACTAAAAGCTCAAACGGTTTTACTTAATTGCCTTTTTAATTCGCTTCCGTAAACTTGCGGTACATATTTTATTTATTTACCTTCTACAGAAGTTGAATTATCAATAATAGAAAGTTTAATCATTATACCTGTATACAATATAAATTAATAAAAGGAGACAAAAAAAAATAAAAAATCCTAATAATAAACATTTATTTCAGTGTAGAATTTCTTGAACGCTATGCACTAGTGGGTTAATCTATGTACTTTTTACAGATTTAACTCAAGATTTAAGCATGTTTCATTGCATTTATTATTTCATTAATTTATTATTTCATGACTTTCTATAACCTAGGACACAGTCTGGATCAAGACGAATCCAACGACGCCTCATTTGTTAAAATTGTCCAAGTAGTTAACGTTTTACAAGGTAACAAACTTACATAAATACATAGATAGCCTTTGAAAATTTCATGCTGTTAGTTTCCGCCATGTTGTGTTTATTATTTCATGACTGCATATAGCCAAGGGTACATTCTGAACCAAGACGAATCTAATGACACCTCATTTGCTAAAATCGTTCAAGTAGTTTAGGTTCTACGAGGTAACAAACTTACATACATACATACATAGCAGGTGAAAATCGGCCATGTTGGATTTATTATTTCATAGCTTCATATAACCTGAGACACAGTATGGATCAAGCAAATCCAATGACATTTCATTTGTTAAAATCGCTCAAGTAGTTTAGGTTCTACGAGGTAACAAACTTACAGATATACATAGATAGCGTGTGAAAATCCGCCATTTTGTTAATTTCCGCCATGATGGAGTTATGAATAGAGTTACAGTGATAGACTTTGTTCCATCGTTTTCAGAACTCATTTTTCATCTAAAAACCGATGTTAGAAATTCTGTTACAGTTTGTTCTAGGTTCATTGCTAATTTTACTGGACTATGCGTATAACACTAAGGTAAGCCCATTCAATTTAAGAAATGTACATATTTTTTCTTGCCATTATTCCTTAAATAATAAAGTATAACAAATATTTGCATAGCATTTACCTTGTATTCGTTACTAGAAGTAATTCAGAGATTATTTAAAGTAGATGGGAGGATGACAGTATGAGCCAAAGTTGCCTAAAGCCTTAAAATTAAATTTAAAAATTCAGATGGAAGGATGTGTGTAGATTGAAACGAAACGAAAACGTTCATTCTTTTGATATCCGTTTGTTGTATAGGCTAAGGTCCCTTCTACACGAGCGGGAAAAACGCTTCGGTTTTACCGCGAGCAAACTGCGCCTTTTAACAAAACCTATACTTTTAGAGCTGTAAACTGTACTATGCTACTTTCTTGCCAAACTTGACCTCAGTGATTAGTTTTGTACATTTGAACATGCTCTTAATGGAGGGATATACAGCTATGTTATTGTTTCCCAGCAAGCCAAATGCCGACCCCGACGGCGACCCGACCAACTAGTAATCAAAGGAAGGTAGGCGCGCTCCAAAGGTGGCGTTTGGTCGTAGGGCCATTTTCCGTGAAGCTGTCCGTGTCGTCGGGCCATCTTCTGGGCCGCCGTCGGGTCGACATAGAGGCGTGACCCCGATCAAAACCCGCTCGACAACTTCGGCTCTTCGTTGAGATTTTTCAAAACCCGATGTCGGCCTGCCAGTCGTCCCTGCCTTCGCCGACCCAACGTCGCCTGGCTTGCTGGTTTGTTTTGTAGAACAATTGGCAATTAATAACACAGCACTATGTCTAAAGAAAATGTAAAAGAGCGTGCTCAAATCAACAAATCTATGCACTGAGCTCGAGTTTTGCAAAAAGTGACACGGTGTAGTTCACCTCCGAAATACAGGAATGTACGTGTCAAACCTCGTGTAGGTACGTACATTTAATAACATGTTTATTGTTAGAAGGCGCTGTTGCTCGCGCTAAAACTACCGCGTTTTTCCCGCTCTTGTAGAAGGAGCCTACGGCTAGTCGTTAACCAAATAAAGCAAGCTAGAGCGGTGCAGAGATTTTTGTCTTATCATGCTTTAGTGCCTTCTTCGGTCACGAGGGTGTCCGTTACAGAGAGGTTTCACTGTATGCGGGTAATGTGATTACGTTTCATTTTACAAATAAAGTGAGTGATGATAAGTGAAAATTTGGAAATTTTTACTGCAACGATTATGATCTATCATTCTGTTCAATAGACTCCATGCGAATTGAATCCGTAAGCACACGCACTGAAAGCGCACATGATAGCTATTCGGAAAACCAGAGGACCACATATTATTGATGTTTTCTATGAAATAAAAACGTTGCGAAGGAGAAGTTCCTGGATGTTTAATAAGATACTATCCAACATTCGTCTGAACGCTAAATGAGAACAGTGGAGAAAGTCGGAATGGCTGACAATTGACTTTGAACTCAAAACTTCTAGATTAATCGAGAGGTACAAGAATGCTGAGAGGATAAGGAGAGAAGGAAAAAGGAGGGCTTTTATATCGAATTTGTGAACAAAAGCGACCAAACTGTGCTAAGAATTCCAGATGTTTGTATTGTGAGTGGAAGACAATACATGAGCAAACAGTGCAAGTCATAGATAAAACTAAAACCTTTAAACGCAGGAACAGTAATGGAAATTCTCCGTTCAACGAAATGTGTGTATAAACAGCAGCCGGAAGATCAGAAACAAGGTAGACTTAGTCAAAGAATAGCAAGATAACCAAAATCGTGGCCTAAAATGTAAACACTAGGAAAGTGCAATGACATGAGATATTGTGTAAGAATGCTGTGTGAACATGGGTGAATATGTGATCATACATACAAAAATTATCTTGAAAATTGTAAGAAGTAGTTGGCCTCATAACTGTATTTACTGCCAGGAGCACATACACCCCCGCTCATTTCATTCTGAAGAATACAGAAAATCATGTAATGTGTTCACATGAAATTAATAGTTTTCATATAACCTTTCTTCTTTGACACTTTAATATTGCACGGGATGGGCGTAAGCCATACTTCTGTTACCGCCCATACAATTAATTTCATCCTTTCTTTAAAAAATTTGCAGTTTTGTCTGTCGAATCCCTTCCCCAGTAGTACACACAGATAAAAAAAAGTTGATTTCATGTTGATAACACCGTTGTATGTCCGCCTTTCCAGCGGTTTATTCAACAAGAACACGTTATTTAAAAGTTTAATCGTTGATTCAGCTTCGAACACAACGCTATTCAACTGATTATTTAACGATTTAACGTTATTTGGACGTTCAATCGTTGGTACAACTTCGAATACATCGTTGTTCAAAGTATTATTCAGTTATTTAAACGTTTAATTGTTGATACAACTTTAAATAGAACGTTGAAGAGCCGGACATTGAACGGTATTATTAACGTGAAATCAACCTGTGCGCTACTGGAGTTTCTTCATTTTAAATCAAATTAATTAAACCTTTGTTGCAGACCTATTACCTTTCATTCTGTTTGTTTTCTTGAGATAAAACTAACCAGCTTAATACGTTATTAAAGGATTTTTCTTTTCTTTTATATTTATTTACCTTTCTCATTTTGTGCGTGAAGAAATAAAAGGCAAGTTTTATTAAATAATTATTGAATAATCTTCAATAAATTAAATATTTAATAATGATAATCTTTAATATACACGTGTACATTAATAGCAGACCCCCATTAGCACACAAACGTAGAAAGTACGTGGATTAAACGTTAGTATCGAAACGTTATGTTAACGTTGTAAATGTAACGAAATGTCCGCCTGTTCAACGGTTTATTCGACGTTGAATAATGGTTGACAAGAAACGATGAAGAAACGGGATTAGTTGGCCAAAACAGAGCATGAATGCTGTCTATTGGTATACTGTGAACGTCTTAAGAGAACCGTTCGTCATGGGTGTTTGGAAACATTCTAAAAGGATGGTAAAGCTGTAAAATACAATTGATGTGAATTATAGCGAGAGGTTTTGTTGTGGTCGTTCATCGAAGATTATTAATGTGAAATATGTGGTGAACTCTGAGAGATCATTTTGGGCGTTAGCTCTATTTGTCAGATGGTAGAGTCTTATTTTGGGTTTTGGCATAGCGATGCTCAGCTAAACGTGAGAACTACTTGGCTACAAAAGGGGTTCATTACCTATATAATTGAACGTAACATGATTACATTTTTACACACCATACGACGTACGATGGGCAGAGCAAACGAATCGAAATTGTTCAACTTT
>JAGDQP010064083.1:0-11625 GCA_022664845.1 Lepisma saccharinum
AATTTGCAATCGCCTCTTCCCCATTAACCGCCCACATCCCTCGAAAATTTGAAGTGAAACAACTACCAGTACATTGCACAAGTATTATTTTCATGCTGTAACAGCAATATCAATCAGAAATTGATAGATATGTGAATGCCTGGCTATGTCCCATGAATAGATAAACAATGTCCTGTTCATTTCCTTTTATGTCTTCTAATTATTCGTCTCTTGCCTACTTTCTTCACAATTGCATATCTCCTTTGTTCATCTGATATTCTTTCATTCTTTTCATGTCTACTTTCAGAATTCTTCCAATTTTCTTTCGTCATTTTCATACCGTCCACGTCTTTGGCTCTATACTCTAACGGCTTTATATCCTGACAGTCCTAAGATTCTACACAACGCTTATTACATTAATAAAATGTTTTAAGGAACTTCATTATAAACACATAACATTGAAAACAAAAAGTATAGAATGGTTTATCTAAAATAATGAAATCTATTCCCCAAACATATTATCATAAAGCAAGCTGAAAAAAGAAATATATCTTAGATTCCGCGCTACGTTCCTAACATCCAGAATAAAAGGCTATTTCATCAAGATCTATTTCCACCTGTGATAAATGTTTTAGATCTTTGTCTTGGGAACGCCATGAAATGTTTGCGACAAGGCTGTACATGCTGAAGGTTACATTGGAGCAGATAGTTTGAAGATGTATTGCAGAAGCCAAAGACCCCTTTTCAGGGCAATTTTTAAAAGCCACCTCACCATTTTATGCGTATTCAATAACGCAACGACACCGCATCATACAACATCAACTATAAATCGGTATTAACTAGGGATGACAAGTCATCTCAATGTTGAAGAGGGAAGTTTCACTGAGCAAATTGCTGTTTTCTTTGTCAAACCGGATTTTGAAGAGCTTACACATTTTATGATGCTGAATTTCCGCATTCCAATTTTCTTTCTATGATTTCGCTTCTCATTCAACTGAATCCTTGTTGTAAACTATTGCAAACTATTTTTGGCTTCCATTTCCATAAAATACAGTAAGACTATTTTATCTTGTATTTGTTTTCTGACTTGAAAAAAGTTGTTTTAGGGTTTGTGAGGCGAGATTCAGGAAACCAACCATACGAAAATTCCACTATAGCTCTCCAATATTACATACAGGGTGATTCAGAACTAAATACGTTACTTTCGGGAGGTGATTCCTCACATCAAAACAAGAATAGAAGTTTCTATAAACATGGATGATATTTCGCTTTATTTTGGGGAAACCGTGTTTCCAAATTGGAGTCCATAGTCGACGCCTAAAATGAGAAGAAAGTGAATAATCCTCAATAAATCATAAACGATGCCTTTCATAACATTACGTTTACTGGGATTTGTTTCTAACAACTAGATGGATATCCAGAATTATTAAAACACGATGTCAGCGTGTTGGCAGTGTTGCAAACTGGGTGTAAGGTTTAAAATTACCAAATCACATTGGGTTGTGTTGTTGTATATTTGGTATCCGTTAGTGATAATACACACCATAAGTAAAGCACAACTTGCAGTGTTGCAAACTATGGATAAGACGAGATTGAATATCGTGGGAAATATGTAGTTTGTATAAGAAGACGAAAACTTTCTTTTCCGGACATGTGGATAGGAATGCTTGTTTGTCTTCTAGTACAGTGAATTGACTGTAGTTGGTGTCCGAAAATAAAAGGTTTCCGCTATCTTATGGAAACTACGTATTTTCCTGGGGTAGTTTATATGGTGTCTTATCCAGCCGATCGGATAGCGGTTCGATCTAAGGCGTTAGGTCAAAGACTCGAAGATTCCGTGTTCGAGTCCCGGCAGGGGTATGTGTGTCTTTTAACTCAAACGTGACAGACAATCGTGACAAGCCGAAGTCAACAGTTACTAGACTGTCCCAAATAAAAAAAATGTGTGTGTGTTTTATCCACAGTTTGCAACACTATGGTGTGTGCTTTACATGTTGTTTATGATTACCAGAAGATGCCGAACATCAAATAACACTACGTAGTTCCATTTGAAATTTTTAACCCTTTACCAGGTTGGCAACCTTGTTTTCACTCCTAATATCCAACATTATTAGAAATAAATTTAGGCCAATGAAATTCTCGTTCAATGTATCGCTTCGAAATTATTGTAAATTATTCTTTCCTTTCTATTGTAGGTATAACATTGTAAATTTATTTTATAAATTCGGTAAATCTCTATTATTTTAAAAGAAGTTAGACTCGCCCGACTATATTTGTATAACAATAATGAAATAACAATAGCTATGTGGACACGTCATGTAAAACTGCCATAGTTACTGAACAGGGGGAAAGTATCCAACAGGGGACACAGTTGCGGGTGTCGTAATTAAGTCTTAAAGGCACTTACGTCAATTAACGCAATGGATTACACTCTAATATTATTTCTACTTCAAAATGTTTTTCAAGTTAAAAGAAATATTAAACATTTTTCAAATAATGTAGTGGCTTAGCGAAAAATTCGTGTCAGACTGGATTCAAGCGTCAGATTTTGCATAGTTCTTCTATACCCTAAGTACAATCAATTTGTAGGGAGTTGCCCGATTTTCGGGTCCGCCATCTTTAAATAGGATGCCATTTTTTTCATCAAGGTATTTCGACTTTTCTTCAAAAATCGCTTATTATTATCTTTCCCCAATGGTTGCGTTTACAGCAACACGTTTTCAAATATGTTATTTACCATTAAATTCCCTATTTATTTTTATTTAAAATTAAATTTCCTATAATTTGAGTACAATAACGCTTTTGTATTTTTAATATTTTAAATGATATAAGATTTTACAGGTTAGACTCTTTATACATTATGATATTTTCGTTATGTTTGCTAAATAGCTTCTCATTGTTTTTGTGTAAAGGTAACAACTGTTTAAATCACAAACTATGCAAAATCTGACGCTTCAATCAGTCCCAACCGGACGCCCGCGCTGCTTCCGCTCTGACGAGATCAATAGATCAACTAAGACTCCGATGGGTGATCATGGGATATAATACCCCATACTCCTCCCACCGGGATCCCATTGGCTGTGGGTCCTTTCGTATTGCGCCCGGAACGGTCGACGTGAGCTCGATTCGCTTTATTATTTTCTGACAATACATGACATAGTACAAAATTATTGACACAGGTATACAGATAGTGAGCAATGGGTATCAGGTAGTCTACGTGGCAATTACGTCGATTCATAGAACACACTACAACAATGTTGTCGGACATAATAAGCACTTGTTTAGGATGCATGGGAATGGCCACCACAGCTGCGGTAAGAAACTCGGTGACAAAGATAGGATATGCTTGAGAGAACGATCCACAAAAAGTTCGGTACCTTCTTCCAACACAACTGCGATGGACATAGAGGGACGCAACCTGAAGGAACCCACAGCCACGGTCGGGTCTCACTTCCGATCAAGAACTGAATTGGATATATTCAACAAAAGCCAACAAACTACCGGTAATACAGGTTCATATAGCAACTTATAAACTGTCAAGGTTTTGAAATCTTGTATCTAGAAAACAATCAAAACTACAAAAGCAGTATTTCACTCAACTGTAAACTCTACCATTGGAGAGACAATGAATGCTTTTTAAAGAAAAGTAAAAAATGTACAAAAAAAGGGAAAAAATTTGAAAGCTTTTATCTCGAAAACTAGGAAAGCTACAAACGCGGTATTGGGCTCAAATTGTAGGACATTTAATTTCAAATAAAACTTTATTGAACACATTTTGCTGTAAACTCTACCACTGGGGAGATAATCAAGAAATTTTAGGAAAAATCCAAAATTTAGAAACAATAAACATTTTGAAATTTTGTATCTCGAAGCTATGAAAGCTACAATGGTGGTATTGGGCTCAAATTGTAGGGAATTTAATGATAAATAAGATATTTGAACACGTTTTGCTGTAAACGTAACCGCTGCGAGAGACAATCAGCGATTTTTGAAGAAAAATCGAAAATTTACAAAATAAAATTTTGAAAGCTTGTATTTCGAAAACTATGAAAGCTAAAAAAAGCGGTATTGAGCTCAAATTGTAGAGAATGTAAGGCAAATAAGATATTTCAACACTTTTTGCTGTAAACTCAACCACTGGGGAGATAATAAGCCATTTTTGAAGAAAAGTCGAAAAACCTTGAAGAAAATTAAGATGGCACCGTATTTCAAGATGGCGGACCCGAAAATTGGGCACCTTGTTATAAATTCATTGTACTGGGAGTATGGAAGAACTATGCAAAATCTATTGCTTTAATCCAGCATGTCATGATACTTTGTAATGAGCGATATTTCAAAAAAATTAAATTATCAGGGAGAGCCCTTACGGGTGTTATGCGGAAATCAGTGCCCATTGGTTGAGGCGCGAGTTACGTCATTGTTTGGACTCTCGAAGACAGTATTCTTTCCTGCAGCTATTCTACCTCAATAAAATCTTACAATTTACTATGTGGAATCTAATTATTTTCTTTATTAACGGTATTAATATAGAACGATTTCCTTTGGAAGGATACTAAAATGAAATTTGTGTAATCTACAAACACAAATACGGACAAAAGCTTAAATCTAAACAAATAATTATGAAAACATTTACAATTAATGATAGGCACCGCATGCCTGACATCTCTTGATCAAAACTTAAAGAAATGATCTTTTTAAAGTTAAACCCAATTGTTTCTACAAGATAAAAATAACTAAAATAATCTTCCCTGCTATATTTTACTCGTATTTGTTTTATTTTTTAAATGAGTCATAATTTTACTGAAAGTACATTATTATTATTATTATTATTTATTCTTCCTGTACTTTTATGTATTGCTACGGTGCTATATTAGCTTATCAAGCTGTTAATAGCATGTAAATCAATAAATACATGCATACATAAATACATACATTATTATTATTATTATTATTATTATTATTATTATTATTATTATTATTAACCGAGCACCATGTAGCCACGGTAATGTGCTGATACCAAAAGCGGATCTATCTAATCGAAATCTCGGGACGGACCATCCTAAGTGCATTTTTTTCTTTTTCTTCATCAGTGTTTCAAAGAAACTGCCGGAATGGTACTTTCGTTTTGACCACGGCATCTTCTTTCCTTATTTACTTTTTCATCTTTTAATGTTGTTGTTTGTACCCATTTATAATTACTTTTGGACTGTATTCGAAAATATTAAAAATAAATGTTATTCCTAGAATTTTAATAATTATTGCTATTATAGTGAAATGAGAAACGCAGAAAGACATACCCCTAGAGTTATACTTATGCTGAAGCATCATAATTGCATGTATTTGCCATTTTAGTGACTTTCAACTTCTGCCCGTCACGATTATACGAATGCAATGCATAAACATACATGCCCAAGGCGGGATTCAAACTCGCGACTTTGGAAGCGCTGGCCTAATTCCTTTGGTTATGCGACTACTTCGGTCATCGACTCCTACTTCAGCATGAAATAAAATGTATGCCCATGTATAGTGTACATTCTCGAAAGATTGCCAATAATGTAATTAATAACATACAAGAAAATGGCTGTTTATATCCTTTTTTCTCTTTCGGAGAGGAAAGAATTATATACATAACTTTCAAATCTTATTTTTTCTCAGCTACAGTACATAAACGACCAGAAACTATCGCATGTTTGAACCGACATATGTGACAATATATGTGACAGCCTATTGGACAATATCAGACACGTCAACCCAGAAAAGTTGGAAGGCGGCAGAAATGCCAATCTGGAAGGAAGGAAATGTGGGAACTTCCTGAGAAACTAAAAAACATGCTAAAGAATTACAACACAAACGGTAAATCACAGAACACAGACGTTAAATCTTCTAAAACACAGAATCTCTAACGCACATTTTAGCTTCTCACGCATTTTGCGTGAGAGTTGATATGTCTGCAATATAAAGTTGTTGATGAAATATATTTATACAATTTTAAAATGTATTATTATATATCCAAAGAGTAGAGTATGGAAGCGGCCGTGGCGATAAAGTACCATCCCGGCATTTTTTGTAGGTCATTAAAACTTTTTTAGGACGGACGGTTCAAAGATTCCAACCCAGATCTTCCCAATTGCAGAACGAGCAAACTATCATATCTCCAAGCTTAATTTATTATCACTCAGCTTATACATATAATAACATTCATATTTAAATATATATTTCCTTTGTATACATTTCAATTGACAAAATGCGCAAAACAAGGGATCCTGAACTAAATATTTTTTCTAAGTGGTTGGTAGTACAGTTATTTATTTTTGCAGTTTCGCTTCTAACAGTTGGACGGTATCAATACCAGTTAAATATGTTCATATATGGAGTGATACCTGCTCGTCACGTTTTTCTTAAAGGTCAATTTAATGCCAGACCGTATCTCTCACATAGTTCTCTGGAAGAAAGTGTACGAAATAGATTTTAGAGCTATTAGCGTTGAATTTGTCCTTTCTTTTGCATACCAAAATCTACTCCTCCCTCCTATTTTCATCTTAGGAAAAACCACGACATCTAACATATTTATTGTTAAGTTCTGCATTTTTACAGTTTGTAATTACACATTTGTTGTGATTATTCATCACTTGAGCACATATGTACATTGTACGTACAATTTATATACACAGAATAAAATATATAATACATATACATATATATATATAATAATACACAGCCATATTCAATCCACTACTGGATGAGGCCTCTCCCGGAGGGAGGAGGTGGTCTACTGCTCCCACGCTGACCAGACGGGTTGGTGAAGCTAGGGAGCGGAGAGGAAACTTAATCATGTTTGTCCACTTCCAGTCTAAACCAATATGGCAAATTTTCGATTCTCACTCAGTTTCTTACGCTTCATATCGCTGTGTGACCCGTTTTTTTAATTTATGTCTTAATTCTTGCAAAAAACGTAAATATTATTTACAGTATTTTCTATTGTATGCAGAGTGCGGTATACTCTTACATAAATTACTCACGAATTAAGACTTAAATCAAAACCGGGCCACACAGCGATATCAAGCATATAAAACTGAGTTAGAACTGAAAATTTGGTCCACATCGGATTAGACTGGAAGTGGACAAACGAGCTTAAATATTTGCTCTGGCTTCTCTCTTTCAACACTAAGTAGTTACTCCAGTATAGTTTACGTAGAGCTTGATGGGAAGAACTATGCAAAAACTATTGCTTTAATCCAGCATGTCACGATAGTTTGTAATGAACGATATTTCAAAAAAATTAAATTATTACAACTCAAACCAAAATAAGTTTCCTGAGAGACAACTCAAAATAGCGAGTGTTGTCAATGAAATATTTTAAGCATTGGGCGAACAACTGTGATCAATATTAAAATTCCATTATTAATCAGTCTTTTTTTTTTTCATTTTAAACTGAAGAATGAAAAATGTAATTTTTTACATATGTTGAAATTATTATTACTCTACATTTCCGACTTTCGCCTTCCACCTATTGGCTTTCGAAGACGTTATAAAAAGTATTATGTTTCTATTCTAATGTCAAATATTTTTTTCATTCGATAAGGAGTTGAGCGCGTAGAAACTAATACAGTTTGATTTATTTAAAGATTAACAATAATCTATAAACGGTACCATTTTAAATAACTTCTAGCGTTATGTGACGTGCGCAAATCTATTATAAAAATAAACACTACACGGCCCGATGCTAGAAACACAATTTATTATATAACTAGCGTATTAAATTTACATTCTTAACGCACAACACAATGCTTTGACTTAGTATGTAGCCACTATCAATTGTACTGTTAACAGAATTGCAATTCTGAATATACCGAAAGTTATGAATAAAATTAAAAGGACATTCAAGAATATATTAACATTCAAGTAACAAGCGAAAGATTAGGGGGCGTAGAACAACGTATTGGCTACAGACGTAGTCAAAACGTTGTGGTGTGTGTTAAAAATGCCAAAATGTGTATTTAACACGCTAGTGTTTCTACCATCCAGCTGTGACACTGATTTTTGTTTAATATGAGCATAGATATTTTAATTCTAAGAACATGATTTTTTAGAAACTATAAATCTCATTCTGAAAGTAAACTGTCCATTGGCTAAGCTTTCCTTGGTATAATATTTTTCAAGTTTGTATAATCAAATTCATTGTATTATTATCAACCATATTAAATTGTATATTAAAACCTGACTTTTGTTGAACAACTTCTAATAAACTGCATCGGAATAGACGTAAAGTAATTATTCATTGTTTATTAAACTAATCGGCGATCACACAATACTTTGCACTGTATCTTTCTTTAACCAACGTCACAAGGGTGTACTATTAAAAAATGTTTATTTTATTACAACAATAAATGGAATTTCTATAGTGAATTTAGAAACAAAGTAGGATAGTGGGTTACATGAATACATATTTGGTTGATTGTGATTTAGTAAATCGACACAACTTAAGCCATGATCTGTCAAGACAGTAGCGTCTCTGAATCCTCTTACTTTGATACTTTGCATTAATAGCACTGTGGCATACGCCAAGCTTGAGTAATCTATTCGTAAATGTTTGTTATCGTCTAATTTAAAGTCAATTATGTAGCGATGTAGTAAGGGTTCCTAAGAATGAGGTGTCGGGGTTCAAATTTGTCATGGATAGGTAACACCTGGTGAAAGGATTTAGGAAAGAACAATTCAAACATGTGAGTCTTTTTTGATGGTTCAGTTATGCAGTATTTCTTTCGTTATGGATGATGCCTTCTGTTTGAATGCGTAGTTGTGTTTTCCATTAACCTTTGGCCTTTTACGATATGAAGTTCTTCTGCGTATAAATATCGGGACCGCAGGGAAACAACGTCATTTGAACATTCTCTACAAAATTCAGATATAAATGTCATCTTTTACTCTTCGAAGTTATTTTAAATTCATTATGATACGAAAAAAAATGCATAACCCATCCATTACAAGCAAATCTTTATTTCATGTACAGTTTTACGTAGCTTCCTTACGTAGCTTTACGAAAGTTTATAAACTTTCAAAAATCTCTCTTTTAAAATTAAAAATGAACAAAGTACGTCTTTTCTCTTTGGTTTTCATATCATAATTACCTATTACAGTAGATTAATTAGAAAAGTATTTCGTTCTCTATTCTGAAAGTAAACGTTTCATTGTTACCAACACTGTAGATTTTAATGTCATGTTTTCTCATTAGTGTAACTAATATCTTGAAAGACAATATGTGCTAGAGAAAAAGAGAGAGCATTGATCGGGCAATCATGTGTGTGGCAGGACAAGGAATAAATATGTGGCTCTGTTACAAAAATTTGTACTGCGCTGCTAACCCGGGTAAGCATTAAATTGAAAAATCTTCCTGATTTCTTATAAATGTCCATCGTTTCATTAGATGAAGTTTTTTTTATTGCAATGCCTAACATAGACTTTCCTAGTTTTATAGAGCCATGACAAAAAAATACAAACTTTATTATCTAACCTTTTCAAAATAATGGCTGTGTTGTTCCAACTTTCTGCCTGTCTGTATTTGCAAGCACATTTAGTACCAGTAAAGTAGTTCTTTGCTTTTGATAAACTTTCTCCTTACTTTGGCGAATTATTCCCAGATGGATAGGCAGTAACTCAAACACAGACTTCCGGTAAGTTATAGAAAACTGTACTAAAATCGGTTCAGCCACTCTAAAATTACGTATTGATACAAGAAATAATAAGTACCAAAGGGGAGAGCGATCGGCGTTTATTATACATAATCATACTCATTTGTACTGAATTTGGAGAAACAATAATGATCGTTAGGCATAAAGGTAGAATTATCGCACCTAGCAATGAAATTTTTGTTTTTATTCACTAGTGAAGAATCTATTCACTAGTACGTTTCTTTGCCAGGAGTGATTTTTACATACTTTTCTTTAATTCACAATGCTTCATCGCGTTCTCAGATCTTGCAACGTTAATTTAATTCGTTACCCATACCATGATGAAATTTTGCACAGCGACGTAAGTCGGATTACAATACAATATTCCATTGTTATTTTAATATATTTCTATATATTTTAAAAGCAATTCTTTTAAGTAAGAACTCCTTTATCCTAAAATAAATACTAGCCCGCATCGATGTTCCGTTTGACTGGTTGCAGAACATTTTAGGATTTGCGTGACAAGATCAGCTTGAGAAAAAGTACCCGTATACAGAAATAACTAAAAATATACTTGTTAAAGCATATTTTTCTTAAACAATAGACAACCAAAAGTAAAAAAAAAATGTTTGTGCAGGACTAAAAAGAAAAATATGGATCACGCCAATTCAAGAATTTATAATTTGACTATAAGAGAGAGCGCCCTATGCTTTTCTTTTTAGTCCTGCAGAAACGAAATTATTTTTTTTTTAACTTTTCGTTACTAACTGTTTAAGAAAATCATGTTTTTAAAAAAGTTATTTTTAACCTTTTATTACGAATTTTTTAAGAAAACTGTTTTTATATAGTTTTTATTATTTTTTAGGAATGAGTAAAAACTGGTAAATATTGTATAAATTAGTTTTGAAATTTTAAGTTTGAAAGCAATTTTAATTGTGTACATTTAATACTAATGTGATTTAACCACAGAAAGAGAGAAATGTCTATTTAGATCTTTCATGGAAGGAAGAAAGAAGTCTTAATTGATGTACAGTACACTATAAACAGTTGTTTTCAAAATTAAAATTGAACTAAACAGAAAATAGCAGTAGATATAGGATTATCCCAAGTAATACATTGATATTGGTCGATATCGATAACGAATTATTTTCGATTTTCATCAGTATTGTTACCTAATATCGACCAATATCGAATGACAAATAATTTTGCCGATATTGAAGATCAATGGTACTGATATCTATAGGAAGGCACCATCTTTCACTAAAAGAAATTTACTGATTTAATGAACTTTATTACGTACCGGGATATTTGACAGTAATTGTAGAAAGGAAACGTGATTTTGATTACATCCTGTCTTTGTTCCAATTACGCGCCTTATGTCGAGTTGAAAATGTTCCTGCTTGTCTGTAGCTGGATTCGAACCTCCAAACTTGTGATTTATTGTCCACGGTTCTACAATACAACACTACGGACAGGCACTTCGTCAACTCAGACATGGAATGTAGTGACATAGACAATGTTTTCATTACACAGTGACTCCAGGTAATGAACATGTAGATGTAAACGTAGTATGTGCTATTTGTTTCATGAGATAGACATTTTCAAAGATACACGACGTTCCTCGAAATGATATCTGGAAGTGTCGTTCGATATCCCGCAATGGATGTACAGTGATATTTCTCTAAACTTAACACTTTAATCTCCCAAGTTGTTTTTGAACGTTTTCTGGTCGAAGTAAGACAAATTTCTTAAGTTTTGGGAAAGCATTTAATGTCAAAATATTGTACCACGTCATTATATATCAATGTTTATTTAGAACGGCCAACCATAGTCGATATTCGCGTTAGTAGCCAAGTATTGCTCCGATGTCTTTCTGCTGCTAGCTCGCATACCCGGCGGTCGTCAAGCGCATTGAATCGTCGCTTTATAGCCGTCTATTTGCGGGTTTGATTCAGCCGTTGACCCGTTTAACATATTG
>JAGDQP010064084.1:0-11625 GCA_022664845.1 Lepisma saccharinum
CTAATGAATTGACACATCTGTATAGTAATTTTAATAACTGGATTGTAACCAGTTATCAGCTATTAGCGCTATATTATTGATTGAAGATAGGCAATAAGGCTGAAGGAACAGTAATTACAAGTATTTAATTAAGACTTGCAGTAAAATATAGTGTTTTCTGAGGGACTATTCATTACATATAGGATGTAATTATGTCATTTTTATAGCAAAAAATATGTGGTTAGTTTAAAAACACTAAATAATTGTCCATTATACCCGTAGCATATAGCAAAACAAGGGATGTGTACTAGTATATTGCTTACATTCGAAAAGGTTAATCATGCTTGTGAATGAGTATCCTGAAAATGTAGACAATTTGCAAGGTTTTTATTTCTTTTCGTTCTCTTACACTACTGAGCAGACATGTTAACTAATAATAAAGTTCCACAGAAAACATGTTTATTTGTGTGATCTGTGTTGGAAGTAAACAAAGTGTAGATTCAGATGGCGAAACGATTCTGCTTTATGTCCAGCACGAGACTGAAACACCTTGAAATTTCTTTTCACTGTCCTCCACACTTTTGCTTGTACAACTTCCCAAGAAGCTATTTAGATCTTCAGAAACTCTTAAACATTAACCTACCAAGCAATCCTCTCGACTGCACAAACACCTTTCTTTAAATATCCATCACTTCTGGAAATATGCTGATCTCGTATAAATTACAGAATGGTAACGAAATGAGCAGTGGCTAAGAATAACGTTGTCATCTTTAGTTCACACCCATTGCCCCCTCTGACACGTTAATCACAGGTGAGTTGAGGGAAACAAAACAGTGAGCAATAACCCAACTTGCACATTTTTAACTATAAATCTTAACAAATTAATGATACTTGGATGAGTCAACCGTTATTGACTGTGCTTCTTTGTGAGATCATGTTTAATTTTTATTGACACGTAAATTTCTTGTACAATGACTAACAACTATACGTTTACAAGCATAATATTAAAATGATGTGATCAACTTGTTACAATGTTAATCGCGAGATTAGGAGTTTTTTTGACTGAACTGAAACACAAGTTGTCCGATGCTAGGCGATTTTTTTTATTTCTTCCATGATCTCGTTGTTAGTTGTTGCATACCTTCCCAAATACTAAAATGTGTTTACATTCTCTATGATTTCATTTTTAATTATGTCTCTATTTCTTTCTTCTGTCGTGTTTCGGCTTGTTAACAACATTCACCGTAGTGCATGCAGCCATGTTCTCCGCGTCACGAAACGTTAGCACTGCCAAAAGCATGCTATAGAGGAGCAAAAGTTTTTGGCGAAATTGGCTATTTCGAGGCCCCGTAAGAGAAAAGATGTTAAAGATAGGAATATGAGCTTTCAAAGTTAAGAAGATATGGCAAATATGTGCAGCTGTGCAAAATTTCATATTCGTAGCTTGAAGCATAATCGAGTTGTGGACCCTGAAAATGCGTATTTTAGGCTTACTGATTCATACCCTCACATTCACTCACTTATATTGTTTAGGATGTTCGGGATAATCTAGAAACATGAATTTTGTCATGAAAGTAGAGGATGATAAATAGGTAAAGCGATAAAATTCCATTATTTTGAAAAGCCGCCATCTTGTATTCATAATGGCCGCCAAACGTAAAATTTCAAAGAATACACAGCCTAAATGGCTGAAACTTGAAAACCGAAATGGTCTCAAAATGAAATTTCCATAGAATACACAGCCTAAGCGTCTGGAGCTAGAAAAACGAAATATAGTATGACGGTACATATTATTTGTAGGTTAGGAAAATATTACAAAATATCTCCAAAGACACAATCTTGGAACCAAAATGGCGGATTTCATAATCCATTTTCCACATCCTAGAGATACGACATTTGGCATAAATATGTATTATCAAGAGCTGTTTAGCAAAATATTACATTTTAAAAAAAGTCGCTATCTTTTATTCAAAATGGCAGCCCAAAACCATTTTCCACACCGTTCGAGATAGAGAAATGAAATATATGAAGGTGTACCATCACGATTAGGTCACGACAATATAAGATAATGTTAAAAATGTCTCAATTTTTAATCCAAAATGGCCGCCCAAACCCTTTTTCCAAACCAGTGAAGCTAGAGAAACGAAATTTGGTATGAAGGTGTAGCTACCAACACGAGTAGGTTACAATAAATGGCGCAAACTACCGGGGGTATGGGGAAGATCTTCACCATGGGGGCACTGTCCCCCGGAGACTCTGATTGTGATAAAGGAAGCGCAGTTCACCAAAACTCTACAAGTTGTGGATGCAACCCGCTACAGGGTACTGGAGGCAGCGCCCCCAGCGAGGTAAGTATATATATTATACACATACAAAAAGGTGTGAAATCCGAAAAAAAAACCACCAGAGGTGCAAAAAGTTCAGCCAAGTTCTTCAGCTCTAATAAGTGGTGAAATGGAGGACGGATGAGCCAAGTTCCTTGGCGATAGCATGTAAAAGGAACACTGGAACTTGCCGCAAGGTGGCAAGGTTCATGATCTTTAAGCCATAAGACTGGAATGCGGCCCTAAAACCCACCAAGCCCACCACCACCAACCTAAGGCTCGAAGTCGAATATTATGAACCTTGCCACCTCACGCCAAGTTCCGGTGTTCCTCTTACATGCTGTCGCCAAGGAACTTGGCTCATCCGTCCTCCATTTCACCACTTTTTAGGGCTGAAGAACTTGGCTGAACTTTTTGCACCTCTGGTGTTTTGGCTCGGATCATGTAATTATTTTCTCTATGTTCGCCTCTAGACCTATCTTATCGCAAGCTTCCACTTAGACATCGGTGCTATTTTGAAGTGTATGTATATCGTTCCCTAATAAATCTACATCATGCATGTAGCCAAACAGTTTTAACAAGCCATTTAAGCCTTGAAGTGATACTCGGGGGTATACTTTGTCCCACAGTCGTATCTTGCGCTAAAGTTCGTAGTATACTGAGCATGAGGTCCCTTATTTTTATAGCTGACTTTAATTAAATGAGGAAAACGACAAGAAAAGATTTAACTCACATGACTGAATACATTTGTATTTGAAAATAGGTTTTGTGTTGGGCTGCAAAATGTACCCCACTTGACACTCAGTACACTTTAGTTAATTCGTTTCCTATGCGGTATTTTTCGGCATTGAAGTTTACAGTACCGTTTGGTAGAGTTGTATACACTGTGTATGATTTGTAACATAATTAGTACAACACCATGTACCATGCAACATTTACTGACGAAAAGATAAAAGTATTTGCTTGAGATTAATAGTCGTTTTCAAAAGATAATTTAGTTGAAGACGTTGATGATTAAAATATAAGTGATATTGAATACAGTAACAGTAATATTGGCGATAGATTCCTTTCTCGTGGCCAATTCACATGGCTAAAATATGCACCACATGCTCTTAGGCGACCCTAATCTAAGCTCCACTTGATCTAGTTAGCAAATCGCGGAACTCACAATGCATTAAAACTAGGGATAAAAGTGCGGGGGAACGCGGGGTGACGGCGTCGCCCCACTTCCCAAAAAAACGCCATCTTCGCCAAGGGGCCGGAGACGCAGGGGAACGGCGTCGCCTTACTCCCATGTTCTTCTCTTGAAAAGCAGAAAAGCGCACTGCGCACGCTTGTATTATCTGCACCCATCCCCGCAAATAGACTTGTCCGTTCGAAGGCCGCCCCTTATCTTACGGGAGTCCAATTGCAGAATTCGTTTTAAAACCAGACAGTGACAAAGCCAAACAATAGGCTCGTTCTTCTCTGGTCTCGTGTTGTGTCACGAAAGGATCCAAAACCCACTCACATAAAGAGAAATGGCGTCTTCAAAGTGCAGACAACTCGGAATCATGGAGTATTTTGAAAGAAGCAATAGCAAAAAACTGAAGACCGCTGCTGATGGTGACGAGGCACTGAAACCGGCGCCGACTGACAAACTCAAGGAAAATGGTGATTTTCTTGTTGCTGCTAATGCTGGAACATCTGGAGATTTTGGAGAGCCAAGAGAGGTAAACAAACTAATTAAAAGCAGTTGTTAGTGTAGTACACGTGCGTCGTTAGAGAGGGAAGGGTGGGTCTTTCAAGCATCAATTTACAAGCATCGATTATTATCGTGTATGCTCATAGGAAATATTGATTATTTGAAAGTCACATATGCTTCACTTTTTTCGTTCCAAACAGAAAAAAATACTGTTGTAGGATTTAAAACCTTGAGTATACTCGAACTTATATGTTAAGGGGTAAAGGAAAAAATACTAATAAGAAATAATATCTTCTATGCCTTGTGTTTTTATGTTTCTGAATTTGTGAGATTTGTATTTCATTGATTATTATTTTATATTCATTGATATTTCATTCATCGTTAAATTATTGTTTTGGGGGTTAATTCCTGTAGTTAATTATTCATTGAATTTTTATCTACCCTTGTTTAAAAATACAAAGAAAGAAAGAAGTACTTTGTTTCCACATTTTCTTGAGAAAAAATTTGCAGAAACTAGAAAAACAGTTTATTGGAGCCACTTTTTCTCTCGTTAATAAATCAACTAAATTCTTCTGAAAGTCCTTTATATTTGGTACGTTTCGATAACGCTAGCGATGCCACGACGAGCTCCAGAGATGATAACAGACTACGTGATGGGGACAAAATTGTGGTCGTCGCGTCGACCGGTCGTCTTGTTTGACTAAAAACGATGGCAAGGGCGGAAAAATTTTACTTTGCCCCCATAGGAAAATTTCTAGATACGGCACTGGCAATTTCTATGGAAAATATTTTGGATCGACAAATTTTAATATTGCTTGTAGTAGTTTCATTTGCATTTGTGTTTGCATTTCAAATCAAAATTAATGTTATTACACTTCAATTATGATTTTTTTCCTAGGGCAAAGGGAAACAGTTCGCAGATTCAGCGGGTTAGCATGATGGAAAAGACGATGATAACCAGAGCACGGAAGACTCCCAAACATCGTCAGAATCTGATGAAAATGATGACAACACAGGTAACTTCCCGGAGTTTTGGACACAAGACCAGTACATGGAAAAAAAGAAGGAATATCCATGGCTAACGTCCAGAAACAAGAAACTGGGTTGCCGAACCTGTAATCATGTCAAATCTCTAGGCCCATACAAATCCAAAGGAACACAACTGTCAAAGGAGTGGACGTCGTTTCTTGTGACAGCTTCTGGGGCAGACAAGGAAAAGCAGTGTACATCTCTTCGCAAGAAAATCTTCAAGCACAAGAATTCAAGTGCCCACCAGAGTGCAGAGAAGATCCAGAAAGAAGCAGGAATGGAGTCACTCAAGACATGTCTGGAGAAAGAAACTGATGAGTACTTCAAGACGACATCGCGTATTTTTAGGGCTGCGTACAAGAATGCCAGGTGTGAAAGCCCCTTCATAAACTTTCAGAAAGACATAGATCTGCAGAAGCTCAATGGGATGAACATGGGCCGCATACTGCAGTCGCCTTCGATCTGCGCAGACATCACCATGCATATTTCGACCGAAATGCGGAAGAAGATCTGCAGTAGCATCATATCCAATGACAGGAAACTAGCGGTGCTAATAGACGAGTCAACGGGAGTTGGAAGCACGACGTGTCTGGTTGTCTGCATGAGAACCGTTCTCCGAGATACAAACGAACCTGTTACCTTCTTTTTGGACTTGATCGAACTCACCAGAACCACTTCAGCAGCAATCTACGACCACTTGATCACTTGTCTCAGGAAGCATGGTTTCAGAGAAGACTTCCTGAGATCCAACCTGGTGTGCTTCGCAACAGATGGAGCATCGAACATGATTGGTCGGAAATCAGGCGTGGCGGGTCTTCTGAAGCAACTGGTCCCCGATCTGATTGTTTGGCATTGTTCCAATCACCGCCTTGACCTGGCAGTATTAGATGCCAACTCAGACAATCGAGGTATGCAGCACATGCAGTCTTTCTTTGATCTGCTATACTCTACGTACCGCAGCTCACCCAAGAACATGAATGAACTCCGCCAAGCAGCTACCGATCTGGACAGCCAGCTTCTGCGTGTAGACAAACTCCTGGGAGTGAGATGGGTCGCATCGAGAGAGGTGGGAGCAGTTTGGAAGTCTTTTCCCGTTCTCGCTGAACGCTTCCGGAGAGCATCTACGGATGAGAGAAGACCAGCAACTGAACGGAGGAAATACAGTGGGTTGCTGGAAAGGCAGACCTCTTCTGAATTTGTGAAGAATCTGGCGATAACTTACGATGCCCTCACCGAGCTTGCCTACTTATCAACTCAATTGCAGAGAAGGGAGATGACGATGTACGAAGCGGATACAATCATACGAAGACAGATTCGGGTGCTTGACTCTATGGTTGATGAACCTGGAAGGCACTTACAGGAAGCTCTGGAAGCCATTGAGCAAGGAGAATTCTACGGGGTCGACCTGCACAAAGGTAGTAAACACAACGTGGAGATAAATAGTGGGCAGTTTTGTCGTTCACTCTCAGATAACCTGAAGGAAAGAATGCTGACAACGACACCATCTCATGGTTCCTCGGCATCTACAGTGAAAGATCGCAACAAAAAGGATTACGAGAAACTTGTCCAAGCCCTAAAGGTTCTGGATCCGACAACCTGGCCTGCAACTTCAGTGGAGGATGGCCTCAGCATTCGGTATGGAGAGGACGAAATTCGCAGACTGTGCAAGAAACTCCACATTCCAGAAGAGAAGTCAGTGCATTCCTTCCGAGAGTTCAAGGAGACGCCCACCCTGCTGTCCGAGGGTCTCAAGGAGCTGAAAGCTGCAGTGTCCACACTCGTGACGAGTACAGCTGAATGTGAGAGATGCTTTAGTGTGATGAACGACATTTTCACACCAACTAGATCACGCCTCACAGTGGAGCATGTCTCCTCTCTCGTGTTCCTCAAGTGTGTCGGGCCTCCGCTGAAAGACTTCTCCCCTCAGACATACATCAAATCATGGATTTCTTCTGAAACAAGGACTGCAGATTTCATAGGGTGCACATCACGGCGAGATACTGCAGGTGTATCGGCATCCAAGTGTTCATCGTACCAAAGCATTTGGAACATGTTGTAAGCAGTCGACACACAGTGGTGAATGTGGTGTGTATAGTGCTGATCAGGATTCCAGAACCTGAAGTACAAGATCCAAAACTTTTCGATTCTCCTAAATATTTCCTTATTTTCTAATTACATTTCAATTATGTTACCTTTCGCACTTAGGCTGTTCCTATTATTTCCCTAATGCATGAATATTGTATACTTGGAAAAATGCTTCAGTTTTATTGAAACTTAAGAAAACACACGCCAAGGTCGTTCACAACCTGAGAAAAGTGAGGAGGATGTTTTTCGTTGTCAAGTTGTTATGAATAAAAATGAAAGAGAAGGACAGGAGTTGTTTCTTCCTTATCCCGCTGGCGTCCCCCCACCTTTTCAGAGCCACTTTTATCCCTGATTGAAACGCTTTATTTATTCAAATAACAGACAATATAATTTATTGAATACGTTTGTATATACTAACGAAGAAGTTCAGAGATTATTAGACAAGTGGAATCAAGGCAATCCTGATAAAAAACGTTATTCCTGTAGATAGAATTGAAATGCTAATTTAAGTTATTGAAACAAAAATACAGAAAGTGGTCAAGTAGTGAAATAGTACGACATAATTTTTACCAAGTTATAATGTGAACAGCTCGATTCAAGCTTGTGATGCTGATGCTGAAACAGTTATGGGTTTGTATGTAGCATTTTACTCAAAAGAATACGTTCCTACAATTTCAAATAAATTTGTTTATTATGATAAATTTGAAGAAACTTCACAAATGCATTAAAATGAAATTCGAATTTTATTTATGGCATCTAGGCATCTATTTCAGGACGGAAATTATAGGAGAAACGAGGCGGGGAGGAATCGGCCAGGAACTAAGATCAATGTATCATTTCGGCATTTACTTGGTGAAAAGAAAAATCATGAGAAAATGACTGCTAGAATGTTCAGCCGAGTGTATCGAATCGAAAATCATCAGAATACAAAGCCAAAGCTATAAATATATGAACTAAACATACAAACGTAATTTTAAGATTACTTTAGAAATCAACTGACGATATATATACAGTTAAAAACACATATACAGCTAAAGGTGACAACTTGGGGTCCATGTTGTACCCCAATCGGCACTTCGAAAGATACGTTAGTCCCTTTTTGTCATCTTTCATTGTCAGAATGTTATATTCTAACAGAAAATAGTGATGACAAGATATTATCTTGTTTCCATCCGCCTGGAACCTTGGAACTATGTGAAATGATACTACCCACGTGTTTTCTGCTTATGAAGTCAATGAGATACAAGCTTATTAATTGAACAAGATTTCCAGTATTCCATATCGTACCAGGATGTAGTATCGTTTGTCTCTTTTGAAAGAATCATACGGTTTCTTGAAATCTATGAATTACTGACGAACCGTTCAATTGTATTCCCATTTCTTCTCTAATATTTTCTTAATGCGAATATCTGGTCCATCGTAGATAGATTTGTTTCTAAATCCATCTTGGTGGTCTCCAATAAATTTTATCCACGTACACACTTAGGGATATTCGCAGAATGTTACTCAACACCTTTCAACACGTTGTGATTTAAGAGATTCCACGGTAATTGAAAACCTGAATTGCAAAATATCCCAAGTCCACCGACTATGTTTCTGGAGGTACAAGAAACAGTCCAAGGACTTGAGAAGTTATTCTATTCAGCTGAAAGTATTTTGTATTAAAAAAAGTTTTGAGTTGGAGTTAGGACGTAATATTATGTAAGTGGGTAGCCCTTGGAACATATATGCCGAGAAACAGAAAAAAATGAAAATATGAAAAAATGGACTTGGGATGTTTTGCAATTCAGGTTTTCAATTATTAAAGTCATATTTATGACCTTTTTAAACATCATAGCTATAAGTGAGGTTTCTCTTTCCTTTGGAAGATACTTCTTTCTCCATGTAGCACATATGGATTTTTGTAGCTCCTCGGTTAGCACCGTTCCTTCCACTTAAGAAGAGGGGATACAGTTTCGAGTTTCGTTTTTGCCATCAGCCGACATCCAAATGGCTCTATTACAAAGTCGAAATCTTGCTTGCGTAAGGTTTTCATGGCTTGGTTCCTTGTCATCTTCCAAGAAGGGTCCACAAGAATCATTTCAGCGTTGTCAGGTCTACAGAGTTTTCAATGGAATACGGAAAATCAGATTTTTTGTATGATCTACAGATTTTTCAATATTGTATCCACAACTGAATTTAAGCTTGAAAATCATCCGTTCCACTAAGAAAACATTTAACTTTATCAGGATCAGGAACCACCGGTTCTTTTTTTTTCTAATTCAATAATTCTGTCTGTATACCCGTCGCCTGGAGAGAGAGAGGTTGCGGTGCATTTTCCTTTTCTTCCACCCCTCCCTTCGTCCACTCTTGTCTACTTTTCCAGTGTGGTTGTAAAGTGACCGCTTCCTACCTTTGGGGAGTTGCGACAAAGTCATTGGAAACTGAAAATCTGGGAAGAGCACAGAATGACTAACAGGAGAGGAACAAAAAGATGTAAGCTCACATAAGGTCATGCACACTATAAATAGCCGTCAAACATCAATTGTGAATCTTTTTTCTGAAACGATGAAACATAGCCTCAAAGTTCTTTTTTTTCTTTATTTTAGACCCTTCTCTGAAGCAAAACAACTATTTTCTTGTTTCAATCTCTCCTAAAACTTTCTGAGTTTCAGAAATTATCCATTTGCTGGTCAGTGGTTAGAGTAGTTAAAAAAAAAACTTTGAAGACATTTCTCCAGATATTTTTGTATTTCTAAAGATAATTTCAATTCCGAACCTGGCAACGCTGATTTGTGGTTTGAAAGAACAGAAGGGATCTTGCAAGACGTACAGACAGCTTAGGGGCACTTCTCCCATCTCTTTCCTTCCCCATCAACCAAACGACTGACCACCGAATTTCGGTCGTTTAGTTTTTTCCGGCTTCCTTGCAGTGGGTTAAAAAAAACAACAACAAAAAAAACAAATGCAGTGACGTTCGCTGTTTACTTTATTGCACGTTTCCATAATGCATTTCCTTTTTATTTTTGGTATTTTACTACATTCAGTTATGGAGAGGTTGATAAAAAACGGAACTCAAAGTACACTTCCTTATCATTGACGAGAACCTCCGAATTCATTTCAGTATTCAATTGAAAAAGTTACACATTACGTTCAAATAATAATAAGAATGATAATTATAAGAAGAAGAAGATGAAGAAGAAGAAGAGGGTCCAGCAAAAATGAAATTAATTATTCAAAAATTAATTCAATACGTTACGGGAAAAGTTTTATCTCTGGAAATTGAACACTGTTACAAGGAAACAGCCAATGAAATCGTATCAAAACCTACCTTGAAATTTACCTGGGAAAATCTACGTCCTTTAGAAAGACTTTTTTTTTCTAGAAAATGTACATGACCTACATGATTCACCACCATTAGCCAGTCATGACCAGGGCTAAAATCGAGTGACTTTTGGTGACCCGGTCTCGGAATCGGAATATCGAAGCCGTAGTTTTCGAGCTCTGGGGATAGCGTCTACGGTCCTGGTCACCCCTGAAAGAAACACTATTCAAACGCAAGAGTATAATTAAAAATCTTGCTTTGTTCTCCGGGTTACCGGGTCTAAATCGGATCACCGGGTTAGGCTGGGTCTGAAGCCTAGAACCGGAGACCCGTTTCAAAAGACCCGACAATCGACTTAGTGACCCATTTCAGCTCTGGTCATGTTTATACACCGTCTTTTGAACTGCACATGGATATCTTGGCCGAAATACCTTAGCGCTCTCGCCCCATTCCACTACCAGCACAGCATGGATAGAATATTGTATTTTATATTTATTTATATATCAGGCTTGAGGGATGTTTTGGAAAACAGATTCAGAGAAGATTCCTGCAGAGACGGGATATACCAACAATCCCCGCTACAAATCGAACACTGCCTTGTAAATTGCAGCAGTACATAAATAGAAAGTATGTAATTAAGATCTGCTGTTCAAACACTTATGAAAAAAATATGCTAATTACAGAACAGTGATAAAAAAAAGAAACATCTTCAAAAGTTTCAGTTGCAACATAAGCGCCACTTTGTCCCAGTCCATTGAGTTCTTTGAAGAAGATTTGGATTATCAACAAAGAACAAGAAGAAACATTTATCATCTGACCAGATAAAGTGTAATTATTATGCTCCGTGTTCGAAGAAAATATAATGATATAAGAAGTGCACTTAAAGTGTGTGCTCGGAGACTATATCCTACTCATTAGACAGATTTATTTTACACACATTTATGAATTGTCGATCGATCTATTCTGCTGGTTTACTTATTCATAAAGTAGTACATTTCCTAGGTTTGTTTGGTTTTACCGACTTTGTTTATCCACCACTCACAAAAATTAAACACGAAAAAAGTCAGTTCTATGCATTTTCAAAAATTAAAACTTTCAAGAAGTTTTTGTTATAAGCAGTTCCGTATTCATGCCCCTAGGCGCCCTAGGTTCCAGACTTCCAAGACCCCCTTCCTTCTCAACCCTCCCGCCAATTTGCCGTTCCCAACTTCACATTATGG